>WOGN01008678.1:0-10897 GCA_015342105.1 Leptinotarsa texana
GCATAAACATTGCGGGTGCAACCTGTTAAATGACCAAATCGATTTAATTTACTCTCCGGTTTTTAAATTGGCACAACCGCATTGTCAACTGTAAATTCAAGTACTCAATCAAGTATCTGAATGGTATATATTGGCGAAGAAAATTGTTATGGAGAATCATTGAATCACTCTTAGAGAAGTTGCTGAGGACATCAGCATATCGGTTGGCTCATGCCATTCAAGTTTTTCGTAAATTATGGGCATCAAACTTGTGGCAGCGGATTTCGTTCTAAAATTGTTTAATATTCAACAAAAAATAGTTGAAACCAAAAAAGGACACCAAATTTGATCAAATGTCGAGGTTTCGCTGTTCTATTTGATTACCGTGTCGTTGTGAGTCAGGAATTCTTGTCACATGGTCGTACGTTCAATAAGGAGTATTATCTTGAAATAATGGACTACTTGCGAGACGCAATACAAAAAAAAAATTTCGGTATTGTGGAAAAAAATTCATGGCTTTGGCACCACGATAATGCATGGCTCACTTGTCATTGCTAGTTTGAAATTTTTGGCCAAAAACAACAGAATATTAAAAGTTATCAGCAACTATATGATGCAATAATTTTTTCTCTTCTCTATCATTGTTATGATAGTAAATAAGTATGTTTATAATCATTTTCTTATACTCACTGTGAATTTTTGGGAGGGGTAGGAAAATAGCATTTGGCAAACCATTTTTCTTTTTTGTATAAATGTATTTTAATGCATAATAAACGATATTTTTATTATTATTTTTATTAAATATATAATCGGGTTGAATTATCCTCACTTCTGCTGACACATGCTCTATTGCTCGTTTAATATTGACGTGTTAACGATGTTTTAAAGTGCTCAAGTACTCTGTATATATTATCGACTATTAATGTATCATCAAATTTTTATTTGATTATTTACTAAAAGCATGAACACGTAATCATAATAAAAACTCATTCCACCTTAAGCGTAACAACTGTGTGTAGGAATTTACATTACGAGTGGTTTTTATTCTATGAATGATAATGGATTCACGTAGGTACTGATGCTTGATTTTGATGGGACAGCTTCATTAATTCGAAAGGGAACCACTGTTGTTCCCGGAAATTTTTGATGAGGATATTCATAAAAGTTGTGATACAAAATCGAACTTTTTACACATTTTTATATTTTCTGCTATGTTTGCGCTTTCGAAGCATCAATAAATCTATTGTCATGTTAAGAAGAATTAGTCCGATATAAAACACTTATAGTAAAATATTATTCTTATAATTTTCATGCATTGAAAAAATCATTTTTCAAAAATCTTTTTGATTTCTACCTGTTGTCCATAAGATGTCGTTTCCACAATGGATGCGTACCGTTTGCGATTTCGAGCAGACAATAACAACTGAAGCGATGAACTCAGTCACTTTCGAAATCTTACCGACTGCGCCACTAACGTTTTTCAGAAATTGGGAAGTCTTGTAGGAAATGACACTTTCATTTGATATATAAAAATTGAAAACGCCTTTTGATAATATGTGTATTTTATCATAGATAACAATATGCCCAAACTTCGAGAATTTTGCGCCTCATTGATAACACTGATAATGTCGGACGTGGGCCGGCCAGTTTGACAGGTGTCAGTGTCAGTTATCTATAACCGATAGTTCAATATGTTGATTATGTATATTTGGTGGTCAATAACCAAGCGGTTCAACGTGGGTGCTTTGTGTCTGCCGTGTTGGTCGGTGGTTCAAGCCCCAGTCTGAACGATCGATTTTCACTTGCTATCATCCAACCCGTGTTAGGAATCACACGTTAAAAGGTAAGGGTTGCCGTTCGTAGGGTTGTGACAGCTAGTTAACGGAAAAACAGACAGAAAATATTTGAAACCGTAAATCTCTGTTGAGATTAATATAATTAATCGGTAGTTTCAACTATCTACATTTCAAACTGTCGATCATCGCTAATTGACATCGACAGTCTAAACTGTCTGTTGTGACTAATCGAAAGTTGTTCAAACTGTCGGTTATGGTTAATCGACTGTTTGATCTGTCGATTATAGTTGATCGATACTTTGAAAGTTGTTGTACGTCGATTATTGATAATTGAAAGTTTAAACTCCTGAGTATGGTTGATCGATAGGTTATACTGTCGACTATTACCACTCGACAGTTTGAGTGATCGATTATTATTAATAATCAACACTATCGACTGTCGGTTACGGATAATGGACAGTTCGAACTACCGGTTACGGCTATTCGACTGTTCAAGTTTAAACTGTCGATAATACTTGCTCGATAATTTCAAATTTTCAAGTTTGAATGATCGACTATAGATAACCGACAGTATATATTGTCGATTGTAGCCATTCGATAGATTGATATGTCGATTGAAAATGATTGATAATTTGAACTGTCGGTTATGATCAATTGACAGTTGGGACCGACAGTATATTCTGACGATTATGGGCATTTGAAAGTTTGATATGTCGATTGTACATGATCGATAGTTTGAACCGATTATAACTGACAGTTCGAGCTGTTGATAATCGACATCGACAGTCAGAACTGTCGGTTGCAGATAATTGATGGTTTCAACTGTAGGTTACGGCTAATCGATTGTTCGACCTGTCGATTATAGTTTATCGATAATATGATAGATGATGTTTATCGATTATAGATAATTAACAGTTCAAACTATGGATTATGGGCTAATCGACAGCTTTATTTGTCGATTATAACTGATCAATAGTTTCAATTGTCCACACGTCAAACTGCCGATCATTGTTAAATAGTCAAAACTGTCGGTTATGGCTAATCGACTGTTTGATTACTTGATTATAGTTGATCGTTAGTTTGGAAGTTGCTGTACGTCGATTATTGATAATTGAAAGTTTTAACTATGGAGTATGGCTGATATATAGGTTATACACTCAATTGTTTGAATGCTCGATTATTATTAATAATCAACATATTCGACTGTCGGTTACGGCTGATGGACATTTCGAACTACCGGTTACGGCTAATCAAATGTTTAAACTATCGATAAGTATACAGGGTGTTAATTAAGTGTGTACCATAAATTCAACAGACGATTCTTTAGGTGATTTAAAGTCGAAATGTTCAAATCTTTCGTTCTCAAGATACAGCGTGTTGAAATAAAAAAAAGTTATTCGTAAATATCTTTCACCTAATTTTGTTGTAATTTGGTTATGGTATTTATAACATTGAGGAGCTGATTTAGCCCGAACGTGATTCAATTTATTAAGTCCAGTGGCGTCTCGAGCAGGATTTGAACGAATATTTTTTACTTAAAAATGTACGTCACTAACTTTTGTGCAATTTTCATTATTTCTTTAGATTGAGCAATTAGAAATACAACTTTTTTGTGTCCTGAATTTTTTTCGAATCTTGCTTAGTTTTCAAGTAAAAATAGTCGACCTAATTGCATATCCCTGGACCTCACAAGGAATAATATTGGAAATTAAATGTTTCTTTTGGAAATCATCATTTTTACAATTTTTTATTACTAATTATGTAACAATAACAACAAATATTAAACAACATTAACATCTAGACTAACGAATTGCACTAAATTAAGTATTGAAAATGGCCTACTTCGGCCTCCGCATTATTGAATTTGGCACTCTTCTGAAAACACCTGGCGTATTTTTTATTTTGTCACATGAATTAATGATTTAATTCCGGTAATCCTTTTCACTTTAAATAGCAGTTTTATATAACACCGCTTTAAGATGTCCCCAGAAAAAATAATCTGGAGGATTCATTTCGGGCGAGCGAGGTGGCAATGGGTGTGGGCCTGCTCTCCCAATCCAGCAATTATAGTAATTTCTATCCAAAAATTGCCGTTCCACTACACTTAAGTGTGGTGGAGCACTATTGTGCATATACCACTTCGGAATTTTTCCATGACTGGAATTTATTCTAAAAGTCCAGGTAAAACAAATTCTAAAACTTACGGTTTTCTTCTCCATTGAGTCTAGGTGGAAGGAAGTGAGGCCCAATGAGATGGTCATCGACAATTCCAACCCAAATATTAAAAGAAAACTGTTCTTGAAAATTATTTTCTATCAAGGCGTGTGGACTTTTTTCGGCCCCAATGTGATTGTTGTGGAAGTTAATAATTGAATTGCGAGAAAAACAAGCTCAATCTGTAAACAATATTCGACTTAAGAAACGTGGATTTCTTCTTATTTTACCGCGTAACCAATTAGAAAAAGCTAGTCTTACAGGCAAATCTCTGAGCAATAAAGCTTGCACACATTGCATCTGATAGGGATATAGCAACTGGGCTCTTGAAATCTGCCACAATGTGACATGGATAATATTCAGTTCTTCAGCTATTTTCCGAGTACTAGTATGAAGATTTACTTCAATCTCATTTAAAACAGCTTCTTCAATTTGAACTGTTCGTACCGTTGCAGGCATCCCAATGACAATCTTCAATCTTTAAAAGCTGTCTGTTTCAGAAAATCGTGCATGGAGATGTACAAAAGTTCTTCTATTAGGCACTACATTCTGAGGAAATCTTTCATGGTAAGTGCGTCTGGCAGCATTCGAGTTTCCGTGAGCCATTCCACAACAGAAATGCATATCTGCCATTGCACTGTTAGTAAATTGAACCATGATTTACAAAAATGGTTCGAAAAATATCCACCAAACACACTTCTTATAACAATTATTAATTGAAAGCTTATAAAGATGACAACAACTGTCAAACTGTTCATTAAATGCTGCAATCGTTTTCCAAGGCAACCCTTGATTATTATTTATGGTATTTTCAATGATGCGGGGGTTAGACGGTTGTATTGAAGCCGAACACTTAATTTAATGCAATTCGTTAATCTAGATGTTAATGTTATTTAATATTTGTTGTTATTGTTACATAATTAATAATGAAAAATTGCAAAAATAATAATTTCTAAAAGAAATACTTAATTCCCCATATTATATCTTGTGAAGTTCAGGGATATGCAATTAGGTCGACTTTTTTTTCTTAAAAACTAAGCAAGATACGAAAAAAAATCAGGAGACAAAAAAGTTGTATTTCTAATGGCTCAATCCAGAAAAATATTGGAAATTGCGCAAAAGTCAGTGTCGTACATTTTTAAGTAAAAAATATTCG
Source organism: Leptinotarsa texana (assembly GCA_015342105.1). Classification (NCBI taxonomy): domain Eukaryota; kingdom Metazoa; phylum Arthropoda; class Insecta; order Coleoptera; family Chrysomelidae; genus Leptinotarsa; species Leptinotarsa texana. The sequence continues at coordinate 5,146 of WOGN01008678.1, forward strand.
TTCAAATCCCGCTCGAGACGCCACTGGACTTAATAAATTGAATGACGTTTGGGCTGAATTAGCTCCTTAATGTTATATATACCATTGGGATTAGCTAAAGAATATTTAAGATATTTACGGATAACTTTTTTAAATTTTTATTTCAACACCCTGTATCTTGAGAACAAAGGATTTGCGGACCCATGTTGATATGAACATTTTGAACAGTTTGAACTGTCGATAATCGACATCGACATCGATTGCAGCTAATCGACAGTGTTAACTGTGGGTTACGGCGAATCGACTATTCGACCTGTCGGTCAATTATAGTTGATCGAAAATTCGAAAGATTATGTTCGTCGAACATAGATAATTGACAGATTGAACTAACCGACAGGTTGGACTGCCGATTGTAATTGACTTTCAATTGTAGATTATTACTGATCGATTATGGGACATCGATAGTTAAGACTGTCGATTCTAGCTAAACAAGTGCACACGATTTTGTAAACCGTCACATGGAAATCTCGCAGTGATTTTTTATTCGAATACGATATGTGCATAATGAATTACTCACTCTTCAGATCTCTGCGACATATTATCCTTGTCCTTGTGAGCTTGACCGCTGCTACAGGAGTTGCCCATCTTGAAAACCTCCTTCAGTTCCTTCCGCCTCACTCTATAGTTGAATCATTGCACTAATTAGGAATTATTTTTCAGTCGCTACAAATAAATTTTGATGTTGTTAGAGTGCGCCTTTGAAGATTTGATAATTAAATTCAATATATATGTTTTGAGACTTTCTCGTATGAAATGTATATGTGAAAGTGGAAATTCATAATGATAGAGAATGGAACATTTGTTTCTGACAATGAGGGCTGTTGTACATTGACATCATTAAAGTTCACTTCACATGGAATTTGTTTGTCAATCGGCATAGTCGAAATTTCATCTCGCAGTTAACTTCTGCTTCAAAATTACCAAAACTGTTGATTTTGACGATTTTTGGAAAAAATTTCAAAAAACCAGGAAACCTTTGACAATTTTTTGAAGTAATTTGGGCAAAAAATTGTCTGGTTTTCAATTTTGTACCATTTTCCCTTTATTTTATTCACCCAACATGTTTTCAAAATTTTTTATTCAATAGACTTGAAGGAAACATAATTCAAATTCCATAATTCTGATGAATACGGAAGCTACATCCACCACACCGTCCAGAAAATACGTGTATTGCTCTAATGATAGAATAAATCAAATGCACCTGCAGAAATTCGTCTTTTATGGTCCAAAGTTCTTGTAGTGTTCTCAGTTGAATCAGTTAAATGAATGCTTCACTTTTTTAAAATTGAAGTACCACTTCGTCTGTGAACTGTGCAAAAATTGTATTCTGTTCAATTACAATTCGTCCAAGAATCCAGCTACCTACACTGTATACAAATTGAATGCAATTCATATACACAGACAAAATAGTATAAGGGCTTCAATCAAGCGCTTCCTCTCTTTAAGTTTAAATAAATAAAGTGTGCGTCAGATATTATTAAATTTTTTCATTTGTTTGAAAGACCTATTAATGGCATTCCCTAGTAGCATACAACATTCTCGGGACATCCCATTTAGGTCCATTTCTAGTCAAGTTGTCCGTGGAATATACTGTACGTCGCGTGGATGTCAAATATTGGACGTTGATAGGACGTACGTCACGAACGTCCATTTTTTGTCCAATTTATGTTCAATGTATAAATGGAGTCCGTCAAAGGGCACAATGTGATGCAATAATATAAATTTTTTTACAAAAACGCTCAAACTTGAATGAATGAATGAATGAATGAATGAATGAATGAATGTTGTTTATTGATAGTAAAATGAACATACTAAAGTAATACACGTTAAAAACAATAAACATTACAATGAACCAACAGAAGTTGAGAGCTTCAACAACTTGTACGTGGTAACACAACACATATTTACATCTTTTACAATAATTAATTTAGTACACTAAACACAATATTCTAATACACTAAACACAATATTCTTCTGTTTCTACTTACTGTTTTATATCGAAAAGAATGTTACATTTGAATAGTAATATTCTTTTCGACACGGCCATCCTCACCAACAGCAAGTTTGAGCCCACTAATTTTCCTTAATTTTCAATATTTTACTATTAATGTAAGTTACAAAAAGGATTTGAAGCTCTATAACTTCTATTGACTTATATGCGAGAGCTATCTACAGCTGGTACTGCTGTCATCCTCTAGGCCCTACTTTATCTGAACGTGTCATTCTGTTGTGTGTCCTTTTATACATCAGATACTATTCTTTGTGTTGGATCTTCTCTAGGTTTATTGTTTCTAGGCGTGTGTATTGATTTGTTTAATACATTGAATGTTAAGTCTTGTTGTGTTTTGATTTGTAATTGGTACTCGATAAGTGATTTATGACTGTTAAATTTATGTGGTTTCCCTTATTGACTTGTTTTATGAGTTTTATGTTCTCTGATGGGGGGAAATTGCGTTTGTTTTGTATGGCGAGTGTTGCGAGGTTTGATTCATATACTATTAGGTTCATGTATGCCTTTTTGTGCTAATCGTACCTTTGGATCAGTTATTTCTTGGTTTCGCCGATATAGAATTTGTTGCAGTCCGAACATTGTATACTGTATATCCCGTTTTGGTTTTTGTTTTCTTCTTTAAACAGCTATGAAAAAAAAAGAAGACAAAAACCAAAACGGGATATACAGTATACAATGGACAGAACACTCAAAAAATGAAGTCAGACCGCGCACATGTGTTTCTGGCTATTGGCGTCATTAGCACGATGCAGCCAGTTGCAATGATAGACAACAACTGGTTACCAAAAATGAAAAGCATCACATATGCACGGTGTCACCAACAGAAGCTAACCGCACATTTGCGGTTTGCCCCCATTTTTTCAGTGTTCTGTCCACGAATTTCCCCATTTTAATTTATATCATACACATCGATATGTTTCTAACTTTATGTTTCTAAGCGTCACCAAAATCGAATTGCTAAGGAAACCTCTGAATATATTTGAATGCCCGTAAATCCGAATTGATATTGATAAAAGTAATTCATTTGAAAAATTTCCCTCATGACAATTTTCATTTCAGGTTCATCACATGTGAATGAGATAACGAAAAATTTTTCTAACAAGGACATTAAAGATGCAATGTAAAATAATGATTTTATGAATTTATGAAAAATATTTCATTTTTAACAGTTACTTTGTTCATTTTCTTATTTATATATAATTCATTGGTTTAATTTTATGATAAACATATTTTATTTTTAACTGTAATTTGCTCATCTTCTCAATTATGTATGATTTGAATGTTTTACTGTGGACGTTTTTGAAAAATTCTCAAATTAATTTCAGAACAATAGATAGGCTTGGGATGTAATAATCTAAACAGTTCGGAATATGTTCCATTTCACAGAGTTGCATCTATATTGTACCCTTTTGATGTTCCAAACGAACATCAGAATGATATCCACACTTATTACGTCCCACGGACGTCCATTGAACGTCAACTGAACTAAAATGTAATCCTAATATGGACCATTCTAATCCAGCATATGTCCATGACGGACGTACAGATGATGTCCATGGCGGACGTTCAGATAATGTTCAACATTAGGACATTTGTACGTCTCAAGAATGTCTATAGGACGTCAATTGTACCAATTGTACATCTTAGTGAAGTACTGAATAAAAAACTAATCAATACAGTTCATTGTATGATTCACTATAAAACGGTTTTACAAAAACTGCGACACGTGTTTTGCTATACAATAGCTTCCTCATGCTCAAGGACATACAACATCGTTCAAATGTCCGCATTTGCTTCTCTGGGTAGAGCGCATCCAAAACATCCAATTTTCCGTAACCTTGGCGCATAAATCAGGCTGAATTTGACCGATGACATGGGTTATGTTGGCTTTGAGGACCAATGGGGTATGTGGCTCATTCGCATACACCTATAACTCGAAAAAATCCCACAAGAGAAAGTCCAACAGAGTCAAATCGTACGAAGTCGGTGGTCAGTTGATACCACATGTCATTGGTGTTCAGACCATCCAGTTCAGGCCAGAAGAAGTTGGTGATCATTACTTGCCGTTAACAGTGATGACCTGGCCAACGTCGATTGCCTTGGATTCACCTGCACACTCTCACAGACATCGGCGATTTTTGCGGCAGATCTGGCGTTTCGTCGACGTACGAGTGTTGGTTATTCGTTTACTGAACCAGTGGACTCAAATTCATCCACTACATTGCGAATAGTCATCTCGTAGTTGTTGAATGATATATAAGTACATGCTGAATAAATGACAACTGATCTGACATGATGGCCGTTATCTATCGTCAAAGTTCGGAGAACCCTATATATAACAAATAAAAAATATACTCATTCACCCAATTATTTGTCCGTTCAGCTCATATGAATAAACATTCGTGTGGTTGGGGGTTGACTTGAGAAGACTAGAAGACAAATTTCTGGAAGTGCATTTTTCAAAGTTGCTATACTTACTAGGGAAGAGCTGCTAGGGCAGACCAAGAAAATGAGTTGATATACAACCACTATTTCATCAAATTTGCAAAGTTCAAAGAAGCACCACTATTAGAGTAAAATTGATGAGCATGCTTGTGAATATATCATTATACAATGCGGTCCATATATATGAAATAAATTCAATTTTATCGTTATTATGTACTATGTGAAAAACACCTGAAACAGGTCGATTTTTATTCTTAAATTGATAATTCACAGTATGAAAATATTACCCCCCTCTAAATTATAAGCACCCCCTCGAAAATTTTAAATAGCAGAGGGGGTCGTGTGGCACCTTGTTGGAAAGGGATTTTAGTCTTATGTTCAGTAAAGTAGAGTTTTGTGAGTTTGGTGCAATCATAACTGAGAAAATAAATTTTTACAATCAAATTAAATGTTCAAAATGACCACTATTATTCACTTCTCGTCAATAACCTGATCTATTAAACAGACCATCCTTACTAACCTTGAATCCTGGAAAAAATCTTTGAAGATACTAAAATATTAGACAAAAAGCCAAATAAACAAATGATATGAGGCTGCTGTCATTCAGGTTACTAAATGTTACTAAAAGACGTCAGTACAATATTTATGGGCGTATTAAATTCAATTATGGCAATTATGTCCGAGACTCAAAGAATAGACATTTTAATTATGATTGGCTGTGGTTATAAAACAAGAACTTAAGAAGAGGTTTGTGAAATTTTTAATGATAAATACCGTGGTCAACACGTGTCACATTCTACAAATAACAAAATTGAAAAAAAGTTTCGTGAAACTGGACATGTAAAAAATATTGGAAAACCAGGTAGAAATGTTCAATTTACTGTTGAAAAAAAGTTACATGTACTTCTAGAGATTGAGGTAAATCCGCAAAAGACAACTCGAGAACTTGCCGCCGACAATGATGTAAGTAAATCATCTATTTTGAGAGTTTTGCGTAAAGAAAAATACCACCCTTACAAAGTTCAGTTGGTTCAGGAGTTAAATGAAGATGATCCTGATAGAAGGCAAGAATTCTGTGAATCGATGATGGACAGAATGAACGCAGATTTGCAGTTCATAAACAAAATAGTGTTTTCTGATGAAGCGACGTTTCATTCAAACGGAACAGTTAACAGATAGAACTGTAAATATTGGAGCAGAGAAAATCCTCACTGGATGTGTGCGACTCACACCTAATATCCTAGAAAAGTTAACGTT
>WOGN01008679.1:379-11169 GCA_015342105.1 Leptinotarsa texana
AATAAATTTTGGAAAATTATTTTAATGCCTGATGCTTTGTTTCAATTTTCCCCAAATAAACTTGATGGGATTGAAAACACAAAAATAGGGGGTAAGGTTCAGTATGGTGTGTCCATACTTTTCAGAAATACTCTCAAGGCCATACACTTTTTCAAATAATTTTGTCTGTCATACTTCAAGCATATTTTGTTATAGTAATCTACAAAATAAAAATGTTTAACCATTGAAAAAACTTTGTATGTCATCATTCCTCAAATTTTTATTCGGTACTTTGATGATTAGTCGTGATCCTTTGTTTGCAGGCATCTTATCGAACCATCAGTCGACCCTTTCGTAACTGTGTCGTCTACCAAGTTTCGTCCAAACAGAAAATTTATTGTTCTAAGTATTTGTTACGCAATTCCACTATTCTTCTGCTTTCTATAACTGCTCAACGTTTGTTTATTATTTTTCATCTAAATTCAAGTTTCTTTATATTCTGTAGAGTTTTGTCACGGCAGCTCACGTTATGACCGGAAGTATTCAATTTCTTCGTTATGATTTCAGTTATAGCAATCTAATTTCTTTTGTGACAGTCATATATTGTTTTTTTTAAAGATATTATCAGATGAACATCTAAAGGTTTTGGTAATCCTGTATCACATCCCGATTTGCGTTCATAATGTTTGTTTGCTGTATGCTCTATTCATTTTAGAAACAGTTTGTTTAGTGCATAAACATAGAACAGAACTTTCCTCTATTGTCTCTCATTACACCACACGCCAGATCCTAAATTCAAGTTTTCCCATACCTAACACTACTTTATTTAAAAATTCTATATTTTATAATGGTCTCACACATCCTGTGTTTTTGATTTATTTCGTTAATTTCTTTTTTTATTTGATCTATTCTTGTTACATTGCTTTGTGATATGTACAGTCCATCGTCAACGTATCCGAACCATTCTCCTTTTTCATCATGTGTTTTTATTATTGTTAAGATTTTCTCATGTCCATGCGAAAAACTGCATGGACATTTGGGAAAACTTGAACATCCATAAATTTAACAGTCATAAAGCACTCATCGAAGAACAAGTACAAATCAAAACACAACAAGACCTCACATTCAGTATATTCAACAAATCGATACACATACCTAGAGAACATCCAACACAAAGAATTGTACCTGAATCAATACAAATACAGGCAAATTTACCTGAAGTACCTGAATTAAGGCGATCAAACCGTATAAAGAGACAGACGACGTGATAACAAGGTCATTTTGAGAAGTGCCAGATGATGACAGTACGACCAGCTGTCGAAAGCGCTCGCAAATAAATAATAGAATGTTCCGATTGCAGACCTACGACTTTGTAGGTACGTGTGGCAGATACCCAACGGAAATACATACAACTCACTTCGACTTGGAAGATTCGTCGCAAATTATTTCCCACTATGAGTCTGTTAATTTCCGAAGTGAAAATATTGATTTTAAATTAACTAAGACTGTTTTCCAATCTTCTAAATATTCCTCTTTCCGGAAGAATTATAAATTTTTCGTTAAAACCATCCTAAATATACTTGATCATGCCGGAAATCGCAAGATGAAATACATCAAGTCCTTGTAATATTTTTAATGTGTTATTGTATGCATCAAAGTGAATTCAGCGAGTCTTGGAGGAATAGTTCCAATGATGGCAATTTGATTATTCAAACAGATTTCTTTTCGAGTGTGCAAAAAGTGTTTTCAATAGATCCACGAATACCAATTGATGGTGAGGATTTTCAGTTAGATTTGAGAACATGAGAACTATATTTTCTGTTAGAAATTAATAGATCAATATACAATTGTCACAGTGAATACACTATCATCCAATGTATTCGAGAGTGAGAGTACACATTTGAAAAACGCATACTCATTGCAGATAAAAAATCACAAATACCTTCCATTCAAAAGGAAATGTTGAAAGTATAATTTAATTGTCGCATGGTTCATTTCAGATATGATAATTAGAGAATACACCTCATTTTGAGCAAAAAGTGTTCAATTGAAATTTCCATATTCATTTGAAATAAATGTTTGAAAACAAAAAAGGTAAATGCATCTTCTAGATCTTTTATTGTTACCGTGAAATGAATACAAAAATAATAAAAAGCTAAAAATTCGTTGTGAGGTACACTTATAATTTTTGGAAAACTTTGATTCTTACCGCGAGTACAATTCTCATGAATATATTCGAGTGCTAGAATACACCATTATTCAAAGGTTGACAGTGGTAATGAAAATCTCGGTACGTTTCACCTGTATCTTGAAAACTTGTGATTACATAAGAAAAACTTGATAATATCGCGTTTGTTAACGAAACAACATTGATGATTCAATAGAACTGAACTGAACTAACGTTTATTATCTCTTTTCGTTTTGGTTTACATTTTTTTTTTATATATTACATTCTATGGTGTCCTGCTATAGGCTAATGCCTCTTCAGAGCAGTGTTAATTGATAGTTTTAGATTTACATTTTATTGAATTACTTATTATCTTAACTTAATGCTAATTTTAATTTAGGTTGTCCGTGTCGTTGCTGTGGTCTTGTTATTCATCTGTTTCGATGTGAAGTGGTGTATTTGGGTTGTCCTTTACAGTTGTCGGATTTTTAGCTCTCGGGGGGTGTTGATAGGTAGTTGGGGGTGATTTCAATTGGTTTCAGTTTTCTACAGGTCGCGTTCGTCCACTATCTGACGGCCAGTGGATTTGCTCCGTCTGGTCTTCCATCGCTCCCAGGAGTCTGGCTGGGGGAAACGGAACCTTATTCCTAGGTATCCTTCTGGATCCTCCTCGGGTAGTCCATGGTGTTGTTAACGTGTCGATTGCAGCGGTGTTGTTGCTGCTCATCGTTCTAGTGGCGTATCGTCCCTGGAGTTCCTGAAATCTAACGACAGTCGTGTGTTCTAAATGTAAATAAATTTTCAGTTTTTTGTTTCCCTCGTGAAGAATATTGTTTGAAATTGCCAAGTTATTTAATTTCACCCATTGAGTACTCATCATGGTTATTATGTAATATTTACGTTCTGGATCGTTTCAACTATTTTCCATTTACAGTTCTAAATGAGTCAATTTGTTTCACTTTGCAACTATTCATGAATGTTTTCAGAATATTCATTGATACAGTGTTATTTTTTAATTTATTTCAGATGAGCATATTGCTTTCGAGCTTCATTTGTAACATTTCGTGTGAAAAACTTTCGATGGAAAAGGAATCTATGAAGAATACAAGAAAATGGGAAAACCAACCAGACTCAAAGTCAGTCAGTGCAGAAGAGCCTTATTTTGATTTTCAAAATTCTTTCGAAATCATACATGGACCGCCACCAGATTTTTCAAAATTAGCTTCGTATCTAGGGAGAGATTTGAGAGTAGAAATTTTTCCGCAAGATTTTTATGAAACCGAGCCTTTCACAGAAGATGATGCTATCAAATACACCACTTTGAGTAGTTTGCCAAAAATTATAGATGAACTACCTCTGATGCCAATAGAGGAACAAGTAGATGATTTACTATCGAGCGATTTCCACGAAGCGGACAGTTTGCTTCCCAAAGACGAGCATATTTTTGGTAGTCTGAAATTCCCAACAAGTTACTGAAGTTGAGCCCTTGTTTTGATTATGGGAGCAATACTTGTTATGAGAGAAAAGCATATTAATGAATCAAACATTTTTTGTACGTGAACGAGATACATAACCAACGAATTTATGCTAGACATATTATAAATAAGTTTGATTATGAAAACACAATATTTATCATCATCACCGGTATAATAGATTGAAATTTTTACTCGTCTGAGTGTAATTGACACCGGTACAGAGACTGAGTTTTCAATACCCACTCTAGGTTTCTAATAAACTGTGGTTGAGGAATCCTGCTTAGCTTCAAATATTGTCAAAAACTATATTATTATGACAACTATTATTTGTCTTTTGAGTCAGGAAAATTATCTGCCCTTTCTCTTGTGAAATGTCATTTTCAATATCATTACTTGAAAAGTTGCCTTACCATGAAATATTTGAAACGGACCATACACAAACGATTTCTAATCATGTTACACCTCTTAGTTCTACCATGGTGGGTAGTAATCTAACGTCTGTCTTAAAAATGGTCTAATTAAAATCATTTATCAACATTATTTTGATGTTTGTTCCAAAGTGGTTAACAATATTTCATGGCGAATTTCCCTAGTTCCGACTTCCATTTTCTAATATGATTCTGATATGATTTGAAATCTTTGAAAGAACAAATAAAATCGAAATAAAATGAAATTGAATACAATGTTAACTTGAATATGTCATTATTAGTCTGGGTCACAAGATCATTTTTTCCAAAAATCACAGATTTGATCTTCATAAACTTCATTTGAAAAATATATCACGACATGTATTGCTAACAGAGTAGCTTCTTCAATAGTATTTCGAAATATTTACAAAAAACCAAACCCCCTTTATTTTTACTAAATTATTTATAACTTTTGCAATTTTTTCGAGCCCCTCTTGAAACTTTTCAAAAAGTTGCTAGAATTCATTTAGAATCGAAGAAGCCCAGGATCATAATTTGGACAGAAGGTCCAAAAAAAGGATCTTGTGACAAAGACTACATAGGTATACTGTCATTTCAATCTGGAACATACAGGGTGTCAATTTGAAAACTTCCCACCTTCAATATATTCCTTTCAGTAAACAATTTGATGAATTGAAAAGACAGGTAAATTTTATTGTCAAGAAGACACTTTCGAAGACTATCTGTAGCCTTCTTGATTCAACCCCCTAGGAGGGGTACATGTTAGCCTCAGAATTTTAAAAGAGAAGAGGGTTCAAATGAAACATCATTTCGAATAGTGTTTAGTTCTGCTTTCGATAGTATCCTGACTCATTATTTTTTGGGGAGTATTTTTCTAAAAAGTTCTAAACTAACAGAAGTAATTATTAGCACACACACATACTAAGATGCATGGTTTGGCCAGAACTGGTGAGAATAGTAGGTGGTAAGGTTCCAACTTTTCAGTAGAGGTAACATTAGCTATCAGCTCCAATTAATTTATATCAAAAAGTAGTCTGATAGTAAAACGTAGACGGTAGTGAAGTTGTGGTTAGTAAACGCTCAATTTTTAATTCTCGTCGTAGAAGGTGTACAAGTAGCAGTCATTTTCTGCTACTTCTGTCGTAAAAAGTTTTTGGTTCGCAAATTTGAACGTTGTGGTAGTATTGTACATACAGTTGCACCTGTTGGTGCGTTTAGTGATTACTTCAATAAGTGTATAAAGGTGTGAAAATGGTTCACATTCTTCTAGACAGAATTGAAATGATTGTATGTGCTTGGTATGTGCTTCATTTGACGAATAATTTTAACGAAACTGGTTCAGTGACGAATAAAAATAAGAAATAACCCTTGAGTACTGAATTGGGCAGTTCAAATTGAAGTTCTGAGAATATTTGCTGCAAAGTCCACGAGCTCCTTGCGATGAGTAACAGAAAAGACGGGTATGTCACGCGCGACTGTAAGAAAAGCATTGAAGATGCATGAATTTCATATTTATAAAATGCAAATTCTTCAACAGCTCCACGAGGATAAATATGCTAGAAGAATAGAGTTTTGTGGAATCACGTCTCATTGAGTCAATACCTAATCTTCTGTTAAACATTTGTTTCAGCGGTGAGTGTCCATTTTTTCTGAATGGCAATGTTAATAGACAAAGTTGTCCCTATTGGAGCGACGAAAACACACATATTTTTCGGGAACGGAACACAACACACAAGGAATGTTAATGTTTGGGCTGGTTTTCTTGGAAATGCCGTTATTGGTCCATTATTTCTGAAAGAAAACTTGACATGCCAGGAATCTTCCAAAGAAAGTGAAGAAGTAATCAATTCGGAAATAAGTAACTCTATACATGAATGTAAAGATCATGCAAAGAAGTAACTTTCCCTCCTGAAACAGCTACTTTCATATAAACAGTGAATTACACGAAAGAAAAAAATGCTTTCGGAACAAATACTTTTATATGAACACTGAATTATAGAGAAGATACTTTTCTTGTATACATTCGTTATGGAATAAAATCAGATATCACACACAGGAGTTCTACTTCAAATGATTGGTAACAAATTGCACTTACATGAAACACTGAGGTAACTCACTGAGGTAACCTCACTGGTAACTTGCCTTAAGGCTCTTTAGTACCAAATTGGATAACATAGAAAATACACACAATTCATCCATGAATTACGATTTTTAATGTCACGGAATAAGTTTGAACCACTTATGTCATCGATGACATCGTAATGACATTCAGTTACCTATTTGATTGAAACCCAGCCAAGAGTAAAAAACTTTCTTTTCCAAAAATTATTCACTCCTGAAAATATAACCCCTTCAAATCTCACAATGACCAAAAAATTTAAATAATACATTTATTCCTGTCATTCAAGGATTGATACGGTAGCAACTACTCTTCTAACTAATTTTATTAAAAGGAGTCTATACAATAATGCATCTTGGATTCTAATTCTAATTAGATATGTAAGTTTAGGATACTATTTTTTGAAATCTGCTCATCAAAAAATTAAACGTCAGGGTATCATTGGAAGCAGAATGGAACGTTAATCAAAACGATGTGTCATTTGACACCCCTTATCATTTGAGATTCTAAGAGTAACCCCTACTCCTTCTTGGGGGTTGAACTACAAGGGTTACAAATATTTCTTGAAAATGTCCCCCTTGATAATAAAATTGTCCTGTTTTTTTCGATTCGCCATATCATTTACTGGAAGGAAGATATTAATGGTGGGAAGTTTTCAACTTGACACTCCATATATTATTATTCATATTAATTTCTATACTCTGCTGCATTTCGAGCTATCACAGTAAACAATTGAATGTTTTCATTTTGCGCCTCAATTGAAACAATCTGTTTCATTTGAATTAGCAGACAGGTATTGTATCACAAACAATATTATTTACAGTTTCAACAATGAATTGATATTGTATTGCGAAACTCTATTGTCATGTCAACTATTTGAAAGAAAGAAAAAAATACCCATTCATTTGATTAGAGGTAGATTTCTCATACAACGAAATGTTTTCAGCTGATAACAAATAACAACAGTATTTATTACCAAAATTTGTGAAAATAGCAATGATATTTTGTTCACTGGACTGATTCCTGGACCAACTGGCACAAATTTCATATATAATTTTTACTGAATGATTTGTCAAAATCACATCACGAGAATGTTTCTATTGAGCATAACATTCGTTGAGCCAAGAGGGTCTTTGGCACATTTTGCAAATATTTGTTTCACAAAAACTTGACGGATGAAGCCGTTGTTACTATGTGGTAGAAGATCATCATAAATAATGAGAATTTATTCTATTCATTTTTAAGTTTATTTTATCCGTTAAAGCATGTCCTTATACGAAGAAACTGCAGTAACGTTAACAAATGAAAGTGGTAGAAAACATAGAAAGTTTTATTTCACAAACTACACCGGAAAAGATTTAATATTCACAAACTTCATTTCCAAAAGTATGTGAACATAAAATCGTCCCGGGTTGATTGATATCAACTTCATAATCACTACAAAATTCAAATTTTGGAATTTGGCAGAACATATTTGTCCATCTAACAATGTAAGTACATTGATCTGAAAAAATTTGTTGAAGTAGTGAAAATTGTTTTCGAGTTACACAAATTTGGTAATCAATAGTGATTCACCTGAAAAGTTTGAAGGAAAACTACACTTGTGAAAGGCATAAGTCTTTGAGTTTACTTGACAATGCCAAAAAAAATCAACTGAAAAATATTTCGCTATTCGCAACAAAGTGTTTCCTGTTTATTTGAACATTTTCACTTGTTGACATAACAATTCACTATTTTTGTTGATTTCACTGAAAACTAAAGTGGATTTGAACAAAAGTTGCAGTCAATTTATAGTTGAAAATTGACTTCATTTTTTTTTACGTGTAGGCAAGCTATTTTTATTGATTTGTTGTATTGTTGTTCAATTCAAACAAGAATGGGATTCAAGTTTTCTTTGTAGAACATGACCGTAAAAAATAATGGACAGTTGAAGAATACAGCAATTTAATTGCTGTTCGTGTAGTGTAAACAATAAAGAATAGTTCACAACAAAACATGCAACTCACACAAGATTTTGTATGTTTTGTGGAATTCGAGTTGCGAATTCGATTTCGAAACTGAAATAAGTTTTTTGTTTCTGTGAAAATCCGACTTTATATTTTACTTAGTAGGTTTCATTCATTAGTATTCGGTTCGTTTCAAGAGGTTCGTGAAAGAAAACTCATGCCAAAGTTAAGAATTGACACATTTACTGACACATAATTCTATAAAATACTATTCGGATGATTTGAATAAAACTTTGATTGACCATATTTCTATGGTTCTTTCTATGAATCAAATGAAATACAACATTTTACTGTTAGTGGATCTGGAAAAAGCCAAAAACTGAATTCCACGCGAACAAAGTCGTGAACATAAGCTGTACGTATTTTTTATTTCATTACATTTGGTACATGATGACAAATTGCTCCAAAAGGAGAATAATTGAATGAAATTGAATGATGTCTCAAACAGTCTTCAGTTCACTCACAATACACGTGATCATCTACCAAATATCATACTTATATTGGCAGGATATTTTCAATTTGCTAGTAGAGCAACAATATCAATATTCTATGTATCAATATTTCCCAATGATATATACTCATTTATGAATATATGAGTTATTATTCATTACAATAACAATAAAAACTGATATACAATGGAAACTTATTCATTGCCTGTCAGACCTGAATTATTATGTATTTTCTAATTCTAATTTTTCATTGATTGAAAAATATAAGTTAAAGTGGTTTGACCAATTCTTCACAATAACGTGTAACGTGGTAAAATGACTTAATAAAAAATGCTCAAAAACACACATTTTCACACTAGAATTTTTGAAAGCCATATCTCATTAGAATGACAATCGAAATGAACAAATCTAAATCGATACTCATACCATTAGGTACCTTTTAGTTTCGTTGAGTTTTTCAAAATATGAATTTTCATTTCAGCATATTCAAATATGACTACAACTCGTCTTATTTTGTTTCCATCTGATTTTCCCAGTCTACATTATTACAGTCTATCATTATCTTTCAATGTGAATTCTTAATGTTGATCATTTGGGGAACTGACATTTTGAAATATTTCCTCGTACCTGTTTTCTTTCAGACTCTAAACCACTAAATTGCATTTTCGTATTTTTATTTTGATAATTCATAGTACTTCTTTCAAACCTCAACTCAAAATACTATTTTCTTCTTTTATTTCACTAATCCGCGTGTACACAATCTTTTTGAAAGTTTTCAATTCTTGTTATAGATCTTCAACCTGCTTCACAAGTTGCTTATTATGTATCCCTCCTTGGTGTTCAGGTATTATAAAGGGAGTTCTTGGTTCCAGAACATACCTATGTGATTCAAACAGATCATGGAAAAGGCACGAAAATCAAATCACTACACGATCCCAAATAAATAAAACGAATAAAGTAACTAGTGAAGAACACAATACAAATTTGAGCATTTCATCAGTTCGGACTTCCATTGTCTAATATGATATAAATTGGTTTGAAAAAACCCTAAAAAAACAATTGAAAAATTAATGAGATCAACCGAAAATAACAATTTCATTAAACGAAAAACTAAAATTACAAATAAATAACATACAAACAACAACCGATATAATGAAATATTAATAAAAGCTGAAAAATCAAAATTAAAATTCATTATTAACAAAAAATGAAGAATAAAAATTAAAAGATATCAAACCACATTATGTCACGACGTATCGATTGTTAGTATCCACAATCGTCTTTGGTTGATAACTGGACTTATTTCTCCGAGATGTGACTATTTATAGGTTGCTCGAGTGCTTTCACCTATCTCCTCTTCACTTTTTCGGCTTCTTTGGTTTTCAGCGGGAGATGACCGTTTGGCGGGAATTGGTCGTTTTTCGCTTGATTAGAGTTTTCCATATGTTACGTATCTCTACGCTAGCTTGACTAAATGCGTTGTTGGACAAAATATACGCGGCTTCTCTGAATTTCCTCCCAAACCAGTGTTTCTCTTCGTGGATGATTTCAGCTTGAGCCCACATGATATTATGTTGATAAGTCTAAACATGCTCTGCTATTCCGGATTTGCTAGTTCCTCCTCGCTGTGAGTGTTTCTTATGCTCAGCAATGAGAACTTTTGATGGCCTCTCAGTTTCACCGATGTATGATTCTCCGCACTCGCAAGGTACTCGTTAAATGCAATTCTTGGAATCGCAGTCCGCGTTTGGTGGCCTTGTTTTTGTAAGGTTGCTACGGATAGTGTTCCTAGATCTCAAGCAGGTCCTGATGTTGAACTTGGACCCAATCCTTCTAATCCTTTCCGATAATCCTCTGATGTAGGGAAGCACAAGTACTGGTTGAGGCGGCTTCTCTTCCTTGTGAAGTTCTTGCTGTCTTCTAGCTAAGGCCTGTTCTGCCATCACTCTGGAGTTATCATTCCGTTGTAGGTCATTTTTGATGATGCCCTGTTCCTTTTCGAAACCTTCCTTTGTATAACCGACCCCATAGCACGATCTAGTAGAGTCTTGATGATTCCTCTCTTAGTCAATTGATGATGGTTGGATTTCTGGTTCAGATACTGTCCTGTGTGAGTGGGTTTTCGATATACAGATGTTTCCCATTTAGTGTCAGACCTCTTTACGAA
>WOGN01008680.1:0-11169 GCA_015342105.1 Leptinotarsa texana
AGGATTTTAGAAAATCTTTGTTTTGTTGAGTGGAGATGAATGAGAATAATTGGGATTGCAGGTAGCACAACCTAGGGCAGTTGATCGGCTAATAATATTTCTGTATTCATTATTTTCTCAATGTCATCACAATGGCAAGACCTACTTTGAAAAGTGGGACATCTTAAAAATTTCTTTTGGACACATTCATTTTGTTCATATTGTGTAAAGCAGACAACAGAACAGTATTCAAGAATTGATTTCACATACCCTAATATTTGTAATGGAAATTGAAACTTAAGGTTAATGAATTTTATTATCTGTGCAGGTCCGGGACTTCAGAGAATGGTTTTAGTTGATTTGCCAGGTATAATCTCGGTAAGTATAGTTGTTTCCTCTTTTTGTGAAACTGAGTTATGTGTATTTTGTAGACGCAGACCACTGATATGGCAGCTGACACAAGGGAAAGCATCAAACAAATGACTCAAGCATACATGAACAATCCTAATGCCATCATTCTTTGTATTCAGGTTGGTCCAATATAACTTTGGTGTTGAATTTCTCTCTTAAAACTTGCTTACTATTCAGGACGGTTCTGTAGATGCAGAGAGAAGCAACGTTACAGATTTGGTAGCTACCTGTGACCCAGGTGGGAAGAGAACAATTTTCGTTCTGACAAAAGTTGATATGGCCGAGGAAAATTTAACTGATCCCAATAGAGTGAGTAGTTTCTGTATATAGCTAAAGTCTAAACGTCCATTTTTCATCATTCTTTAGATCAGGAAGATACTGTCTGGTAAATTATTTCCAATGAAAGCATTAGGATATTTTGCTGTTGTCACAGGAAGAGGACGCAAAGATGATTCCATACAAACCATTAAAGAATATGAAGAACAGTTTTTCCGAGGATCAAAATTATTCAAGTAAGTTATTTAAGAATAAAATAAAAGCCAATGAATTGAAACACTATTCATACTGTATTATCACCCTCTTATGATAATTTCTTCATTGATACACTATGGAAGCAAATGAAAGTGATATCATTTTCCTATTATGTTTATCCCATTTTCCACCTATTCGATGGGCTAATTAACATTTTTTTGAAACTTGAAACAGTTTTATGAATTTTTGATAAATTACATTCTTTTATTAACTATGAAATCCTGATAAATCTGTTGAAATAATATAAAATATGTTGTGAGATATAGTAGCGAGAATCAGCCATAAAAAAACTCTTATATCTCATGAAAGGAATGAAATAGTTAGCTTTTTTATGCTTTTATACATTTGAGAGTTTCACAATATTAGAAGTAAGAAAAAATAAAGAAATGGTTGAATTTCTGAATATTGCTGAAAATTAGGTTATTAAAAATTTCAAAGCAGTTGACATTAGAACCCAGAAACAAAACATACACTATAGGGGGCAAAGGGGTCTTTGCTCTGCTTATTTATGATGACATGTAGGCCGAGGGAACTAGATGGTGATTACGTTAGCAGCAGTTATTTACTTTTTTACTCATATGGCAACCCATACGTCTATGTTTGAAAAATGCCTATAGCAATATTTATGTAAGCATGGGAGGGGGATCAGAACTTTGCTTACTTTTGTTGAAAAGGGGCGGGATGATTAATTGTAATAAATATGCTTACGTAATACTTGAACGTCTCCTAACATTAACAGGTCAAATCAGTGGTGGTAGGTTAATTCATGATAACATCTCCCCTTACAAAGGGGATTGACAGAAGGCTTAATCCATGAACATCAAAGATGAACAGTAATCCCTGAGGAAGTCAGTTGCAAAGCCAAGATTCAACATCGACTGCCCAACATTAATAAATATTAAAAAAAATATTAAAGACCCAGAATTCATTCCAGATTCACACCACATGTAGTCTCATAATTAAAAGCGTATGGATCAGTTGACTGCAACTCTATATTTGAAAATGACAACACCACTTGAATCTACAGATATAAATAATCTAATATTTAAAACACAATGTCTTGCTTATGTCTTCTTTCTGTTCTTCCAATAATTATTTTCTAGAGATGGAGTAGTAAAATCAACACAAGTCACAACCCGCAATTTGAGTCTTGCCGTTGCAGACTGTTTTTGGAAAATGGTAAAGGAAACTGTCGAACAACAAGCCGATGCTTTCAAAGCGAGAAGATTTAACTTGGAAACAGAATGGAAAAACAATTTCCCCAGGTAAAAATTATTTATATAAGTCATGTTCTTGGGGGAACAGATTTGTTTGAATATATTTTCCGAAACAACAAATTATTTGGTAGGTTACGAGAGCAAGACAGAGACGAGCTATTTGAGAGAGCTAGAGGTGAAATTTTAGACGAGATCATTAATTTATCTCAAGTTAGCCCTAAACACTGGGAGGAATGCTTGTTGAATAAGATTTGGGAAAAAGTTTCATCTCATGTCTTCGAGAATATTTATATTCCTGCAGCGCAAAGTGGATCAGCAGGTAAGTCACTTTTTCAGTGAACAACATATTTTCTACTAATATAAACTGAAAGATTGTTTCATATAATCACTCAATTTATATTTTATTATGTTCTATGTACAGTTTCCTGAAAGCAAAATAATCCAAAACGTTTTCTTCCGGAGTAATTAAATTGAAACATTCAACAAGAAGTTCTGAAGAAAATGGAATTTTTGTAATCTTGTGGGCATGCATTAAATCCTGCACACTGATGTTACACTTCTCGTCTTTATCAATAGCCCGAAATATTTCCAAAATATGAAGTTCGGTATCTTCCAGAAAATCTGATTTTGTTTTGAAATAGCATTCTATTTCCTCCAAAGACGCAATGCCTTTGTCATATCTCTTGAAAAATAAATTTACTTCTTCTTTTGTCGGACTATCACCGAATAAAGCACTGTGGATAATTATAAAATCTCTTTTATCAAATGTAGATTTATCATCAAGTAATGAACATATCACATTGTTCAACTCTTTAGTAAGAGATCGTGACATTGTCTGTCAGATCATTCGTAACTGTCAAACTTATCTACCGAGTGGTACTTTTCATCAGAATAAAATGACCTGAATTAAACAGAAATTTGAAATTAAATTGTTTTCATTAGAAACGTTCAACACGGCCGTCGATATAAAATTGCGACAATGGGCAGAGACAGAATTACCCGCACAATCTGTCGAATCTGGATGGGAAAGCCTGCAATCTGAATTCCAGAAATTCATGCAGAAAGCTGAGTCTGCTCCTGATCATGATGACATATTTGACTTGCTCAAACAAGCAGTGGTCAATGAGGCCATGCATAGGCATTCTTGGGAAGACAAAGCATCAGAAATGCTTAGGGTAAGTCTCAATAACAGAGACCAGGTTTCATTATTTCACTTATTATTAATGAGTAGCAATCAGTGTTATTTATCCCACCTCTGACACCATTTCAATTGTTTTATTACAGGTAATTCAACTGAACACTCTTGAAGACCGTACAATAGGTGACAAGAGGGACTGGGATGAAGCTATTAGATTCTGGGAGTTGAGCTTGAAGGAAAAATTAAAAGATAGTGAACTTATACTCAAGGATATTCTTGGTCCTTCCACTAAAGAAAGATGGTTGTATTGGAAGTATCAGACTGATGTTCAGGCAAAGAGGAGGAGTGTCAAGAGCGAATTAGATAAAATATTGTATTCTAATGAAGTGAGTTGTACATCTATCATCATTCAAACCATCATTTGAATCATTTTTTCTTCAGAAACATCCACCAAAGCTTAGCTATGATGAATTAACCACAATAAGAAACAACCTTCAGCGAAGTAACATTGAAGTTGATAATGAATTTATACGTGAAGTTTGGGAAGCTGTACATAGACGTTTTTTCCTGAACCAAGCTTTGCTGAAGGCCTATGACTGCCGAAAATCGTTTTATTTGTACTACCAGCAGGCTGATGTAGACTGTTCAGACGTTGTTTTGTTCCATAGGATACAGCAGATGATGAAAGTCACTTCCAATGCCCTTAGACAACAAATTACAAATAGAGAAGGTAATGATATCAAATTTTGATTTGTAGTTGTCAAATGTCTCACATATTGTTTATGCAGCTCGACGACTTGATAAAGAAATAAAAGAAGTTTTAGAGGATTACAGTCAAGATTCTAGTAAAAAAATCGCTTTGCTTACTGGCAGGAGGGTAACGTTAGCTGAAGAATTAAGTAAGTTTTTCATTGATACATTGGAATCATGACTTATTATTTATGTTTCAGAAAGGGTACGTCAGATCCAAGAAAAGTTAGAAGAATTCATACAAGCACTCAATAAAGAGAAATAATACGTAGTTTGACTTATTTTAGGTTTCAAATGTTCTTTGATGCTATCATTTTATTTGACCTCAAAAAGAGTCTTTTTTAAGTTTTTTTTTATAAACCTCTGAAAGTGCTAATAACCACAAGTTGAGAATTTATGAAGTAGTATTTAATATTTATATATTTTTT
This sequence comes from Leptinotarsa texana, assembly GCA_015342105.1. Lineage (NCBI taxonomy): Eukaryota > Metazoa > Arthropoda > Insecta > Coleoptera > Chrysomelidae > Leptinotarsa > Leptinotarsa texana. The sequence continues at coordinate 4,455 of WOGN01008680.1, forward strand.
ACAATATATTGTTATCCTCTGAACTCTCATTGCGTTGATATTATTCTATATTGTTTTTATATAATTCATATCCATCAAAATGTACCAAATTTTGTAAAATACTTTCATACCAAAATACCAAACCGATTTGATTCTTGTTTTATTTATTAAATTTGTTTCAAAAGTTGTGTATGGTGTTTCTTTTATCAATTGGTTCTGTAACAGCAGCCTCAGTAGACTTAGTAACTAAGCTAAGGAAATGCAAGGGCCTTACCTTTCAACCTGCAATCCCAAGAAACTAGTTGATAAATATTGTATTGAATTAATTATAAAATGCTTTGAAAAGACATTAAAAATTCGTAAAGCTAGAACAAATCTATCTTAGAAGTATAGTTTACACAAAGTCAATTCTAATGGCATAAAAATTAAATTGTATAGCGTGGACCTCATTCAGGGTCCTAATCATTATTTTGATGTGGGAGGTTTTATATGGTATTGACTAGTAAATTTATAAGACCCGATACGTTACTCTTTCATTTAGCTGTTTGACTTCGTATAGACTATACTTTCACCTCTGATATTTTTGCCTTACTAGTGGATTCAAGTTGTACATGAACAAAAATATGGTTAGTTGATTAAGGTTTTGACCCTATTTGTATTAAATTAATCTCGAGAAATAAAAATTACTTTTCCATGTTTCATGAAAATTTTCTAAAGAATTTGGCGAAAATCAATATTATATTTGCTTTAATAACTTTATTGAAAAGAAACGAAGGAAGTCAAATGTTCTTAAAACACAAATCGGTATTTCAAAATGTTATACCAAATGTGTATCACAATATTTAGGGTATTTGGACGGCAACCTAAACTGAGATTTGCATAATAATAGTGTCTTAGCAACCCCAGGAAATTATTGTATAATAAAAAAATATACTTCAGGCAACAGATCTAACGAATTTAAGTCTAAATCTCATATTTAACATGTGGCAGCATATACATTCTCCCAAATTTCAAATTATATTATATCAGAACCATTACATAAGTTTACCTCTGAATGGGGAATGTTCCTCAATTTGGATTATTACAGCAAATGCAAATTTGAACAAAATAAAGATGAGTTCAATTCATGAGTTTTTCAAATTCACTTCGAAAAGTATTCAAATTGATGTTTCAAATGTTGGTTTTTAATTTTTAAAGGGATTTGTTTTTATAATTCACATATTGGCAACAGTTCACATATTGGCAACATATTGGCAACAGTTGAAATAATTTATACCTAGATATTCTACTTTAAAAAAGAAAAATCATCTTTATAAATCAACAATTAAGGCAGATCAATACCACCTCTACAAGCCACATAAACAACAGTTGTTTTGTTATTTATTTATATAGAGGAAGATAGGTTAGATCATATGTCACAGAATATCTCAGAACTCGGAACATAGTAGCTGAAAAGTATTTGAAGAAAAATCTACTATATAAAAATGGATGTTGGTTGGTTGGTGGGTTTGTAAGTGATAAACTTCTACATCGCTCAACCGATCGTGATGAAACTTGACATGTATAGGTAATTTTTTATAGAGAAAGTTTTTAGGCTATCAATTTTCCTGCAACTGACCACTAGATGGCGCTATAGAACAAAGCACTGTTCTATAACCTTGCGCACACCTAAGTTCGTTGATTCTGATTCTGTCAAAACATTCGAACAACAGCGATACAGCAACATAGTACTGGTTATTTCTATATTTGTGGTCAATTGAAAATCATCACTTGATCCCATCATAACGGTTATTAATGAAGTGAATGATACCTATTTATGTATCTCAGATGTAAATGATTGTTTTTAACGTAACGATATCAGATTTAACATATAACCTATAACTCGGTAACTGATTCCACACTTCAAAAAAAGTGAACTAGCCAGTAACTTCGCGAAACTCAAAGATGCATATGAATAGAAAAAAAAATCATTATATATTCACTCGAAGAATGCTACAACGAAAAATATTCTAGCAAAAATTGTTCAAACCGCTATTACCTCTTGCCACTGCCGCTATTACCTCCAGCTCGCTCGGGCTCAGCTTCTCTCATGGTCGCAGACCATGCAGAGAAGGGGATCCGAAGTCCGGGTGAATTCACAGGCTCCATCCAATAAAATTCAGTCATGTAGATACTTCACACTAAGAAGGCCATGTTCAATCTATTACCGGGAGAGTATAATTGAGGAATGCACGATTTGGGATGCAGGTTCTTTCAAGGTCGCAGACCATGTAGAGAAGGGAATCCAAAGTCCGGGAGACTTAGGCTCCATCCAATAATATTTAGTCATGTAGATACTTCATATTAAGAAGGCCATGGTCACTCTATTGCCGGGAAAGTATAATTGAGGAATGAACGATTCGGGATGCAAACTTCTATGGAAATACATAATTCTTCGGTTCTTTACAGTTTTTCCAGAGTAATTTCACCAGCGTGAAAGCGGAACAGCAAGCATATTTGATGCAGCAACTTTGTTTTTTCTCGAGTGTCGATGACCAAATCTGTCATAGTTTGTGCTAATAATTTCTGTGGAGAGAGTTCTTCACCGATGGTACCTATTGTTACCACAGGTCTCTGCAGCATCCAGTTGGTGTAGGATACTTTCGTCTATTAGCTGCGCATCCTCTCTGCGATTCCCTCATCATCGTCTCCTGAGAAGAGCCTTTGCACATTCATTTATCTCGAATTCCACATCCCTAGCATGCATGTACTCTTTCACCATCCTCGATAACTGATGGAGATCATTTTCTCCAGAGTCATGAGTCTAAAAGCAGGCATCCGTAAAACAAATGAATGCCTGACCAGATGTTATGGTGAAGTTATCCCGCGAAAGTGTCATCAGGTGTTCAGGATCTTGCTGTGATCGATCCATATCATAGAGGGATTATATACTGTAATGAGTCCTGCGTTACACAACTATCAAAGGGCAGGTTCTCCTTACAGCCAGTGACTGTTCTCTTGGACTTTTTTTGTTCATTTATCCGTTCAAATATCGGTTAACCGAGAAGAGTATTTGTGTGCATAAAATGTTCGTAAATACATAACTTATTATACGAAATAGAATATTTTATAGGTTAATAATTCTTAAGAATCAACCGATGTACATTTCAGGGGATAAAATGGTCAGCCCGTCGACAAAAAATCCGGAATCTACCGCTCTTCTTTTGGTCATGAGTTCAAACTCTGACCAGATAGTGGTGGGTGCTTTGTGTTTTTTTGCTACCGATAGATATTCAACACATCTGAGCTACAAGCAGTTCAATATTTCAAATCTACTAGGGATCTCCTAACGTCATCCGGAGTTATTGGGTTCATCGTTATCAGGCTCTTGAGGCTCTACAGAACGCTTTTATTTGCGCTAGAGCTGGAGTTCCTAGGTTTTGAGTGACGGCGAATGATCTCAAATGTCCCTCCAAAAGGAATCCACCCATTTCGCGATCGACGGATTATCCACAACACGCAGATGCTCATCGAATAGCCAAGAAAATTTCTTGCTTGACATGAGATTTTTTTTTTCGCCGTAGTGTGCTCTGGTCAGGCTCTATCCCCCGATACATTCGGGAGGGCGCGCCAGCATTATCAACCGATGACCACTTCCCACACTGTGGGGTCCGAGAATCATGTGTCCTGAGCTAGCGCAGTGAGCCAAGAATGACAGCCTTCTGCATCTGTACGGCAAGCCGGTATGATTTTAAGATTCCAAAGTAGAGACGGCATCATTCCACTAAGGACTCCAATAATCAGAACAACCATCTTGACAGAGTGATGTGGATAGAGTCTGCGAAGTTCGAAGAGAAAATCTAGATATTTCATCCATTTTTCCTCCTCTTTTCTGACGATATTTGTCTCTCCAGGAGCTGAAAACTCTACGACAAATATCGTTTTGCTCTGGTGGCCGAGAAGGTTTACATAAGGCTTATTAGTTTATATGAGCCTGACGGTGGGGAACGAATAGTTCCCCAATAAATTCGACACATCTCGTTCCACACAACGGATTCAATATTCTCCGAGTCAATACCGTCAATACCGTAAGAGTGCCGTAGATGGTATTATAGCACTTTTAGGGCCGCATCATGTCGAAGGATATAGGCCGAGACCGCATATGCTGGACATGCTGATAGCAAGTGCATTAGGGTCTCGGGCGCCATGCGGCAGGCGCTGCACCTTGTGTCAGGAACCTCTATAGCCATCACGGTAGACTAAGGTGTCATCTAGTCACTCCATGTCATGTAGACACTCCAAACTCAAAAGTCCGCGGCCTCCCTGTTGTCGGGGGAAGTACAACCGTGGAATGGACGATTTGGGATGAAAACTCCTATAGAGATGCATTATTTTTCGGCTCTTTACGTCGAATTGATACAGCTCCTTCCGAGTTCACTTCACTACTCCAAACGAGTAGAGTAAGATTGGAACGGCAAGCATATTTGTTGCAGCTCCTTCGTTTTTTCCCGACAGTTCCGATGACCGGACATGTCGAAGTTTGTGCTGATATTTGCCGCGGAGAGAGTATTTCACTGCTGTTTCCTCTTGTGAGTGGCGTTGTTCCACCCCAAAGTAAGTATACGTCTCTCTGCCATCCAGATGGTATAGAATGCTTCCATCTACGAGCTGCATATTCTCTTCGTAGTCACCGTATCGTACTCTTGCACATTGGTCTATCTCAAGTTTCATACCGATAGCATGCGTGTACTCTTCCACCACCCTCAAGGACTAATGGAGATCCTTTTCTCCAGAGGCATAAAGTTCAAGATCATCCTTGTGCCTCCGGTTTCCGGGAGTGACACATTTTTCCCTCGAGTATTTCCAGCACAACGGATAATGGCAATAATGAGATGCAGAAAAGAAAGGGACTGAGGGAATCACCCGGAAATACACCCCTTCTGAAAGTGACCCACCCTGTTTGGACTATTGCTTGATTAATATTACCATGATTATTATTATTATTTTATTATTTTTATCAGAGAGGATGAATCCTTTGAAATTATCGAATGAAATATCAGTCATGTCTTCTTCATGATTCGACAAAATTGAATTTTGAAAAATTTGCCTCCTTGCATCAAAGCATCAAAACAAAAAAATGTTGCCAATTTCGTTTAAAAATTCATTGATGAGAATATTATCTTTATAGAAAAAATAATTCACAACACTAGGAGAAGAGTTATCGCCAACACAGTACATAGTAAGACTTTCAATTCCGAATTTCTGTCTGTTCTAAGTTTATCCTCTTCTGCAACTTTGAAGTCAAAATTTGATTCTCTCCTCCTCTCCTTTCACTATATTGACAATCCAAGGGCAAATGGAAAATTTTTAATCGGAGAATAACTCTTCAAATTCCACTCATTATGATCTTACTAACAATAACTTATTATTTTCAACAGTATTTCGGAAAACAAAATACAATCAAAATAAAACATGGAAACAATATTCGAAGAGAACTATCTGGATAATTCCGACTCACTCAAAAAAAAATTCTTTGAAAAAGTTATAAACTTTATGCTGGAACGAATAATTCGTGAACAGTCATAACTTGCGTTAGTGTTCTATTTTCTCTTGAAATTATTTCTTAAACGCAAGAGAAAACTGAGCTCTCGCAAAAAACACAAAAAGTTGGTTTCAAAAAATCAGTTATGCGATTCCATATATTGAATATTCAAGGTGAGGATTAGTGAGTTCAAAATTGTTATGAACCCAATTTGCAAAGAGTATCAGTAATTATTTCCAAAAAAATTGCGCAGATATATTTGCATCAAACACACCATATGAGACAATTCGAAATAACCATTTGAATATGCTCCATAACAGCTATGTTGATCTTCAAGAAACTTGCTTCAGATTTCCTTGTTTTTTTAGAATTTATAACTACATTATTGAAATTTATCCGCATGACTCTGATATCGACTTCCAGTCTCTTTTAATTCTTTCATTTTATATCACTGGTTGAAAATAAAAACATTCGTTTTATGACCTAAACCAGCTCACACAGAAATAGTACTTAACGAAGATAATGATGCTATTCGTTGATTGTAAAACTCAAAAAGAATATTCAGAGTTTAAGAGACTGACATTTCAAGTTTATACTTTTTATGTTTCAGTGTTAATTGAGTCGGACATTTTTTCACTTATAATTGATAAAATACTTAACTGTGTTTGTTTGAAGGTGGTTGACAATGTTTTGTGGTGTATTTCATCAGTTCGCACTTCCATTGTCTAATCCTAATCTAATATAAATTAATTTGAAAACCCTGAAAAAAAACAATTGCAAAATTAATAAGATTTACCGAAAATAACAATTTTATTAAACAAAAACTGAAATTACAAAGAATCAATATACAAGCTACAACCAAACAAATAAAATTGAAATATTGATGAAAGCTGAAAAATAAAGATTAAAAATTATCATTAAGAAAAATGAAAACAAATTGTAAAAAAATTAAAAGATTTCAAACCAATTTATGTCACGACGTTTCGATTGTTAGTATCCACAATCGTCTTCTGGTGATAACTGGACTTATTTCTCCGAGATCTGACTATTTATATGGCCGCTCGAGTGCTTTCACCTATCCTTCCTTCACTTTTTCCGCTTCATTGATTTTTAGCGGGAGATGACCATTTTGCGGGAATTGGTCGTTTTCCCTTGATTAGAGGTTTCCTTATGTTACGTATCTCTACGCTAACTTGACTAAATGCGTTGTTGGAT
>WOGN01008681.1:0-11169 GCA_015342105.1 Leptinotarsa texana
CCCTGTTGAAATCTAAAAAGACAGCTACATCATATTTACCTTTATCTGTTTCATTAGTAAATTTAGTTAATGATAACTGTAGTGCTATTTCACAAGAATGTTTTTTTCGAAAACCAGATTGATTGCTGAACATGATTTGATTTTTGTCAATAAACTCTAATAACTGATTATATACTGCTATTTCTAAAACTTTCTCTATTGGTGATAAGGTATTAACAGGTCTAAATTTACTTGCTTTTATAGTATTTGTAACTTTAGCTATGGGTATAATGGTACTTATTTTTAATAATTCGCGCAATTGACCTTTCTGGAGCGATGTATTGATTAAATTGAGGATTGCATGACCAGCTTTTTCAAATGCTTGCTTTAACATTTTAGAATTCAAGATTTCATGGATACCACACTTATTATCTAATGATCCAATTATATCACTCAAATCTCTTAAGGTAATCAATCTGAAGGTGCTGGCAAATATAAATTATTATCCAGATTGAAACCTTGGTTCGGAATTCTCTATACCTTGAACTATATGTTGGATGCTATTTACAAAATATAGATTGAAAGTTTCGGCCATGGCAGGTTCACCATTTTTAGTATTCACTACCCCTTCATCTTCAAATTGGATTAGATTAGATTAGGAAATGTATGATAATTACCATTAACAAGGGTTTTTAAGGTTTTCCACATCAAATGAGAATTATTCTTGTATCTGTATATTTTGTTATGATAATACTGAACTTTCTTTATTTTTAATGAGTTAACCACATCGTTTCTCAATTTTTTAAAATTTTCCCATCTAATTATTTTTAAATTTTCAGCTCCCACTGTAGTCACAAATATTTTGTAGGCTCATCCCGTTTCTTAATTTTGATAAAAGCTTCATTGTCAAACCACGGAATATTGTTTTTGAACTTATTTATTTGTATGGGAGAAATACTATTGACAATATTTCAACATTTTTCGAGAAATTCTTCATGAAGCAAATTAACATCTATATAGCTTAAAGACCAATTACAAGAAATGAGCTTATTCTTAATTATACTCAAATTATTATCACAAAGATTTCTGTATTTTCTTATTGAGCTTTCTTTGTTAGATTGACTAAAGAAGAAATTGACAGAAATAATTGAGTGGTCAGTAATTTTTGGCGTTAAATGAACATTTGAAACTATATTATCGTTATTAGTCAAAACCAAATCTATTGTGCATCTAGTGTCTTCTAGTACGCTCAGTTAACGTTTGGTTTATACCATAGGTTGTGAAAATATTCTTGATTGTTTTTGTATAGAAACTTTCTTCTAATAAGTTTAAAATAAAATCACCTACCAGAATAAAACGATTGTTAGATGACACAAGCTTTTCGCATATATCATCGAAATCTTATAAAAAAGTTGCATGAGAACTAGAAGGTAAATGATATAAACATCTGATCAACCATATTGAAGATTTAAAGTTAATTTTGACAATTTTGCACCAGTAGTTCGAATCCAGTATGAACTTCTTGAACATAGAAAATTCGAATTTTTTATTTTTATACATGACAACGCCACCAGTATGTCTATTTTTTGAATGACAAGGGATGCAAGTATAATTATCCATTATAAGTTCCACATCTTCAGTATCCTCAGTCGTTCTGGTTTTATTCCAAAACCCAAAAACCTTGACTTATTAGTACACCTGACATTATTCTCCATAATTCAACAAATCTTGAATAGCCCCAGTGACAAATTTCAGCAGTGAATCGGTGGGGTTAGTCCAAAGTAAATGGGTCTACTCAAACTCTAGTGGACCAAATAAATCCAGCTTCATAACGGAGAAGACTATTTGGTGAGTATATTTCCAGATCAGCCAGCAAGAGTTGGACTCTGTGAAGAATAATCTTCTAAAAGATTGACAGACTATGGTACATTTTCCTCAGTCAAGCAGGATGGTAAGTCTGAGGCTACTTTCGTTGGATAATTAACTAATTAACAGAGAAATATCAGTTCCTCATTCCTAAAAGTTTTGGAGAGGCTGCATTAGTACTTTCTTGTATTAAAAAACCAACAACCTACCAGGAAACTGTTCGTCCTCACATTTCCTTTATAGGCATGAAGAAAAGAGCCTGTTTGCCCAAATATTTTACACGTACCTTCAAAGGAGATGCTCTTCCACAACTTTCAATAGGTAAATCAATGAACCTAAAGTTAGCATTAGTTCCGTTAGTACTAAATCTCAGTTCTAAACCTCCATCATTAGCCTTTTCAAGGAAATACACTACTGCACTCAGATTCTCTTCTTGGTTATCGAAATCACTCTTCCAACCAGCTATGTAATGCGGAGCTTTATGTCCAAAAATGGCCCCTATTAAGATACGTTCGAAACTATTTTCACATGCGTATATTTCTCTCAAAAGATTACAAACCTGAAAAGAAAAACGATGCAAACTTTACGAACATATTTACAAAAATTGAATGTTGATTTCTCCGCTGAGTGGTTTGATGTTTAATACTTGAGGATGGGAGGTGGAATTTTTGTTTAACTTAATCCTGAAGGAGTTCCACAAGGCTCGATCCTGAGACCATTTCTGTATGCACAATCGAAACTGTAAACTTCTTGATGGTATCAGAAGTGGTTAGATTGGTGGCTGAGATTTTTTTCAAGTACTCACAAAAAGATTGGAGGAATCGCATTGAAATATATTCATTATTCGGGGTTCAAGTATTTAATTTCAATATAAAAGGACATACCGTTTCACTATCTTTCACTTTCCAATCGTAGCAGAGCTTCATAGCAACATACAGTATATTGTGATACTTTCCCATTTTGCAAACTGTTCCGTTTTCATATTTTATTTCTTTGTGGTACTGTAGAATGGTTTTTATGGCTACTTGAGCTGTTTCTTCAATGTTCGATTCCTCTGAAATGATGTGACATCAACAGTGATTGCAATTATTGATGAAAATAGAATATAATTGAATCAAGACAATCTGTGGGGGAATATAATAAAAATGTTGCTGAGGTCTTCATCAACCCAATCAAAACTAAAGCAATGCTTTTTGGAAATGTTGTTTTGAAGAAATACCTCCAATACTTATGGTTCTCACGTGGAAAAATATTTGTACTGTTAATACCTGCAGAACATCCTTCAATCAAAGTGCTAATGTAATCCACCATGTTTTTCCGTTTTCTTCTATCGTGTAAACTATTTCTCGGAAGGGAACTGAAGTAATCGAAATAACACCGAAGAAAGGTTTCCATTTTACGTTAAGACTAACCGTCATTGACACTGACACATCTCAAAAACAATTCGGTTTGGATGAATTTCCAGTTAATTTTCGAGTTTACTGTACCGTATACCTAACATGTGGGTGTGTGTTGGAAAATAGTGACCTTATTATGATGAATAATCTAATTATCTGCATTTTCTTAGCTTCTTATTACATTCATAATCGATAATCATTGCTTTGGGACAACAGAACAAACATCGATAGGAGAGAAAATAAAACAAAATGAAATGGATTGCTATAAATATAACAACAGTTGATCACTATTTTAAATAAAGTCTTTTCAGATAGTTTTTGAATGATAATGGACAAGCACTGCTGGAAATCTTTGAAATTATTTGATAGCAGTGCTTGTGACAAAAAGGTTCTCTTCTTTTTTTTTCAAGGTGAAGATTTTCGAAACCTTTAGCCCTTTGCCGAAAATTTCAGTTTTTGGGAAGGTATATGAAATCATTTTTTGAAAATAGACTCTACAACAGAATAGGTTTACTCATCTCAGGCCACTTCAGTTTTGAAAAATCAGCTTTAAAAAATGATATGATATGACCAAATGATCTTTGTGATATGACCAAAGAGTTTGATTGTGTTTTAATATAATATTCGCATCGAATAAATTAAAAATTATGGAATGTCATGGAGTGCTATTATTCTGTTTTTGAATCATATGTATATAGGTATTTAGGCCCCTTCTTGTTCATAATATAAGAGAACGATTTTTTCAATAGGATGAATTCAGCTCAGATTACATATAGCATTACACTATTATCAGCATTTCATAGTTTGTTTTCAAATACAGAACCTGCTCCAAATCCGAAAACACCATTTGTAGCAGCCTCACGAAAACCAGGCCACAAAACGCGGACTGCGATTCCTCGAATTGCATTGGCGGCAAATCCTATATATGTGAAATTAAGAGGCCATTGAAAGTCTGCTTAAAAAACCACAACAAGGAAGAACGAGCAAATCGGGAATAGCTGAGCATGTTTCCACTCATCAACATTACATCCAGTAGTCCCAAGCTGAGATCATCCATAGAGACGAACACTGGTTTAAGAGAAAGTTCAAAGGAGCTGTATATACAGTGTTACCATTGAAGTGCGCCCCTTACAAGCCAAAATTTATTAACACATTAGGAGAACGAGATTTTGATATCCGTTAGGGGTTTTCATTCTGGTTTCGAGGGGAGAGAGAAGAAAATGTAAAGTTTCCGTATAACATTTTATGGACAGATGAGGCAACGTTCTTTTCAAATTGAATGGTAAATTCTCAAAATTGCCGATGGTGGGCCCAAGAAAATCCCAATTTCACAGTTGAATGTGGTGATCAGTATTCCTTTAAAACTGATGTATGGTGTGGGATACTTAACGACCAAATAATTGGGCCATTTTTTTTTAGGAAAAATTTAACATCCGTCGATTATCTTAACCTTTTTAATAATGAGATTAGTGAAGTTTTAGAGAATATGCTTTTGAATATTAAATACGACCTATGGTATCAGCTTGATGGCGCACTAATACATCACATGGTTGCTGTAGAACAGTACCTCCAACAAATGTTCAGAGGCAAAATTATTGGACGTAACTATGAACATTATTGGCCACCTAGATCACCCGACTTGACGCCTTCAGACTTTTTCTTGTGAGGTTACCTCAAACAAAAGGTGTACCGAAGTAGACCATTTACTGATAAACAACATCTGGAAAATACCATTCGCGAGTGCTGTAGAAATATGACTCCCCGATTGATTAAAAATGCAGTTACAGATGTCAGTAAAAGGATCGTGATTTGTATTGAATGTGGTAAATGACATACTGAAATGTAGGTTTGACAACCTCATTTAGATCAATAAGTAATTTTTTTGTAATTTGTATTTTCTATAATATTATTGTTGTTCAAAATTTATAATAACAATAATATTTCTATCGAAATTATTTGCATTTTTTTTAGTTGCCTGTGATTTTTCGAAATCAAAGGTTTGAGAAAATAGCCAAGTGATTGAAACTTTGCACCAGTCATGTTAAAATTTTGATAGCAAATTTTTAATTTCTCTCTAAACATGTCCGTATAAGTAAAAATGTATCAGAAAAGTTGAACTCCATGATGAGTTTGTTATATGTATACATGAATTGATGACAATTAACCGAACTTGTTTTTTTAAAATAAGGGGATATCTGTCAAAAAAGAGCAAAACGTTAACTTTATTGTTGAATAAAATTTGGCATATGGATGAAGAACTTTCGCAGACACAACTTTTTTCAGTAACTTTTTGTTAAATTCGATCTAGAAATGCACTTTTTCAATTTTTTTCAAAAAAAAGTTGAATTTGACAAACACTAAACGTCAGTGGGTCGCAGTTGGCCGCATCATTCCAAGTTAAATTTGAAGCACAAACAAGTGTCGAAGTTAAACTTCATTGATAATTTTCGAAAAAAAAGTTTCCCATATGGTGCGCACTTTAATGGTGACACTGTATAACGAAACATACACATATGCGCCACAGAAACTATTTGAAGAGTCACAAACCTTTATTTTAAGACACTTTTATCTCATGAATCTAAAGAAAAAAAACAATTTATGGCTACCATCGAACACCATCATGACACAAGATTAAAACAAAAAACAACAGATATACTCAAAGTGAGAAAAAACACACAACAAAAGTTTCTGTCTTATCCGAGTCCAATTGTCTATGCTGAAATATCCAATGAGTTAGGACATAACTGCAACCACAAATATTCAAAAAAATATATCAAAAAGTGCCTTCAAACAGTACCTGCAGAAAGAGTGAACCAAATTATTGAAGGAAGGATATACTGAACAGTTACCTCGAACAGTAAGTTAAGTATCAAGAGCTCGAATTCCTTTGGTTATAATCATAAAAACTATTCGATTTTCAAAATCTTTCAATTAGTCATGAAGGAGGTGTACGTGGATACAAACAGAACGGAATGCATACTTCACAGATATCCAGTCATTCTTTTATATTATATATTATGTATTCAGGTCAAGATATAATTTCACATTCATATTTCTTTACCTATCATATTTTTACCTTCATACACATTTTCGAACTTATTCAATATTTTACAGTTTAACATGAAAAATTTTATATTTTTACATCTTTAGATATTAACAATCTATATTTATAAAATTTATATTTATCTCTTCCTTGATATTACTATTTTACATTTATGCATTTTGAATTATTTCCTCAAAAATATTGATGTTTACATTTCACATTCTATACTTCCAATTTCACAACGTTCATTGATAGATTAGTTTACTTACTTATGCATAAGTTTATACCTTTCATGAATAATAAACCGATCCATTTGTTGAATTAGATTGAATAATTGGTATTGTAATTTCATATATTTTCGATGGCAAAATAAAAAACTTCTAAATAACAAGTTACAAAATTTTCTATTGAGTGAGATAATATTTCAACAATCATCAATCTAGTAGTATGATGAAAATCATAATACATTGTTTGAATAATAGACCCCCAAAAAGATCACATACATGTTAAAATAATCTGAGTACGGCAGAACAAAAAGAAATGTTTTTGTTTCTACCGTTAACATTGTAAACATTTTATGCCATTCGAATAATTCCCTTTAGACTTGTTACAACTTTTGTCGAAAAAATTGTTATTATTGTATTACAGGCATCTCGGACATTCTGTTTCAGGTTTTCTGTATTTATCATGTGGATAACGATTGGCTATATTTTTGATAAGCGCATAAATGAAAAACTCAGACCAGGGGGTTTGGTGACCTAATAGGTCACTTGTATTCAACCAATATCATCAATGTATATATTTTCTCTCGATCAATATACAAATCGTTCATAAATCATGAAGCTTTTGTGTATTGAAACACGCGTCTTCTTTTTTGTTAAACCCTATGTATTAATGAGTTTCATTATAGATTTTCGTCAAGTATCGGTTAGTTCTATTCAAATATACTCATCAATTGATTTCTTTAATATACTATTCATATGAGAAACGCTGGTTTCTTATTCAACATGTCAGAAAGGTTTATCGTACATTAATATCATAGCAGAAATGAAGAAGGCTGTAAAATACTTTCATTCATTTGCAGAGATATAGATCCTAGAAAAGAAAATCACTTTAAGCCAATTCGGTCACTATACAGAAAAAAAAAACGATCAATTCAAAGAAAATCTCATTCATCCAATCCTCTGCGGGTAGTAATTCATCCAGTAATTCCATTTATCCAGAAAATCCAGATCCGATAACTTTGAAATATCATAATGAACAAGACGCTATAGTTCCGTTTCTGGTGTAGCGAAAAGGCAAAGAATGCAATTAACTGTCTTCGAGATAACGTCTTCATTCTTCATCGATTACAGATATATTACTGCAAATGGTGTGGACTGACTCAGTTCGCTATCGTAAAATATAGCTGATTGAATACAGCTCCGCCGTTTCACTTCATTATTAGGTTTCAGGTTTGTAACGCAATTGTCGTTTTAGCTTTACTGGATTTGATTTTATATGTCAAATGAACGTTTGGCAGAAAGATGAAGAAACTCATATGAGGGGTCTAAATTGACGGTAATATTTATATCACCCAAAACGAATTAAAATTTTCGAATATTAATTCATTTCTGAATTTTCGCTAGTTCGGACTTTCATTGTCTATTATGATTTTAGTGTATTGTAACACAAGCACTACAGAAAAATCCTCAAGGCGCCCGAGAGGTGGATTTGAATCGCTGGAGATTAAATCCATTTCACATAAACACAGTTCTTCAAAAGGAAGAGTTCTGGAACAATGAAATTCGAGAAGTACTGAGTTGAACCTCAAAAGAATGATCAGCCACAGTCCGACGCGTATTTAGGATATGAACCTCTCTTGGTGGAATCAAATGTGCCAAGTCACTTGAACACTTTCCCTCAAAGTATCTATAGAAGGGACACAAATTTCCAACAATTCTTTGATATTCCAGATTATCAAGGTTGCATGTGATGTTCGCGTCTCCAATTAGGCGGATAGCTCTTCTCTGAATGGAATGAAGCATCAACATTTGGTGATGTGTGTACAGTATTCTCTTTCAAGCTTTTAACCCTACGGGGGTGGCACCAAGTCTGACAGACTCGACGTATATTTACTCGTTCGGTATTTCTCGGGGGATTATCCAAAAAACCTGGCATTCCCAGTACCTCCCTATGTTGGTTAGTAGTAACCGTGTAACAAGCGTAGACGGAGTATTATATTATCATTCATGAGATATAAACTTAACCTCACAACCTTACTTGTGAAGGTGTTGATACTGTGTTTTTTCATTCATTTGGTAAGTTATCGAGATTTTTAGTGATTAGTTTTTTTATCAATGGTATGATTGTTTCCAGGAATGGATTATGAAAAGGAGCAGGAAAGATTACGTCAAATGTGGAAAGAAGTTGATGAGATTACAGAGGTACCTGATGATGAGGAAGCTGAATTAGCTTTAGAAATTGATACTATAGAAACAAGAAGTACAAATAGTGAATCAGAACCAGAGTGTGAAAATATAGTTGAAGCAGAGGAAGTACCTCCTCCAGAAAAAATTCCAAAATATCCATGTTTCATAGGAAAAGATAATAAGACAAAATGGAGGAAACATTGTATAAAAAAACGTCTAGGACTATATAAGAAAATATTATTGTTCGCCTTCCTGTCGTGAAATATTATGCAAAGCATGCTAGATCAGAACTGGAATGCTGGTCTTCATTTTTTCCTGATGAATTTCTACAGATAATTGTTGCAAATACCAATCTGTACAATTTATATATACAGTGTGGCAGATAATTATGCGAGGGAAAGATCTGCCAGACCAACTGATTTTATTGAAATAAAAGCCCTGTTTAGACTATTATATCTCGCTGGTACTCTGAAAAGTTGCCGTTTGAATACCAAAGATATTCAGGATAGACAAGGAATGGGAGTTGAAAAATTCTGGGTAACAATCTCTGAACAGCCCTTTCGATTTCTACTGAATTGTTTGCGATTTGATGATCTTTCCTCCAGAAATGAAAGATGAGAATGTGACAAATTGGCATCAATTAGAAGTGTTTTTGATATTTTCGTGGAAAATTGTAAAAAAGCCTATACCTTAGGAGTGAATACAACTATAGATGGAAAACTTGAAGGTTTTTGAGGTCAGTGTGGATTCAAGCAGTATATTCCAAGTAAGCCAAATTAATATGAAATTAAAATTTTTGGACTGATTTTAAATAAATTAAAAGTCCTTCAAAATTCAAAATACAATTAGAATTATTTCTCTGCAAAAACTTTTTCTACAATATTGATGAATTTTCAAACTACCAGCACTCTGTTTTCAATATTCAATTCCATTTAAAGGTAGTTCCACTATTTTTATATCTCAAATTATTACCCTTATTATTATTTGTGTTAGATTGTATTGTACTATTTTTTGACATGTTCTATCCAATCTTTTTTGGCTCACAGAATAAATTTGTATTCTATTCTTTTTTTGTTCTCATTTAATTTTCATCGTTGTTTCAATAAAATTTATTCTCTTCTATTTTATGATAATACCGTTTATACGTTTCAACGTTCCATTTATCGTAGTGATTATGTTGTCAATTGTTGTTAAAAGTCGAGTTATTTTTTCCGGTGACATGAAGTCGCAATTTCAAGGAAAAAATGAATGCCTTGTGAAGGTATCGTGTGAAGGTATCCAAAATGATGTAGATGAGGAGATGAAAACAAGTGTTTCTGACCAAAACTTCGAAGATCACGAGAAGTTTGATGGTCTCCTACGGAGTCGTGAAAAAACCACAAATGAATATGGAAACAAAGCAATCAATTTCGAGTTTGAGTAGGAATTCAATAAAATTCAAAGTTTATAATCGAAGTTTCACAATATTCCCATTCGAAGTCGGAACTCAGAATTCAATGAAATTTTTATTTTGAAATCATAACTCATAACTTGACGAAATTCCGAGTCTGAAATATAAATTTAACGAAACTATCTTCATTAAATACCAACTTCATAGTCTCACTACTGTACCTGTGAATGCATATTCAGTTCAATTTCTAATTTCAACGAAGAATTCAATCAACCTCCGACAATATATTTGAAACTGATCAGATCGTATTCCAAAGATTCCGTTGGAAAAAAGTAATGTTTTCAATGATTACCAAAGCATAGTGGAATAAATGGGTTGTATTACAATAACAGAAAATCTTTTTCTGTTGCTCGTGTCTAGCGGCTCCATAACAAACGAAACAAATACCTTTGAAGTACTCGTACTACAACATGGATGGAATGCAGTAGACATAAAGGGAAATATCATATTCAACGGGACATAAAACGAAATATCATTAAATCAGTTGACGAGCGTGCAGTGCCACATTTGATATTCATAATCGATGGATTTTGCGTTAGTTACCAATACTGAAACGAATATTTGTCCAATATAATAATCGAATCATTATTTAATATGTAATACTGAGTGAGTGAAATCATGTGTTAATTTTTTGTAACGATACTGAATATTTTAGAGAATATATCATCTTCAGGAGATGATTTTCCCCTTATATGGGAGTGTGCACTGGTAATGTTCTTCAATGTGATTTCGTCTTACAAAAAAGAGGCCTGAGATACCTCTGTGAAATAAAATTTCGCGAATCATGCAGATTTCACTTCAAGCAAAGGTGTCTGTACAGGGTGTCCCTGGACTTCCTCTTTTCCTCTAGGGAATGTATAGATGGGATCAAAATATCACCAGTACTTCATATAACTTTTTTTCCTAAAAGTCTTCGTAACCAAGTTACGGGCCCTCGAATTTACAAAATGAAAAATGTTTTTCTTTGATAACTTTTCAAGTGAATATTCAAAATCATCCAAATTTTGGTAATTGACTAAACAA
>WOGN01008682.1:0-11168 GCA_015342105.1 Leptinotarsa texana
GTGGGGAGTGGTCATTGGTTGATAATGCTGGCGCGCCCTCCCGAATGTATCGGGGCTTCGGGGAATAGGGCCTGACCAGCGCACACTACGATGAAACTCTTTCAATGACAGAAATATATACGAGAAGAGAAGTCCCGCCTCAACAAAAAACATTCCATTTTGCTTTATGTGAAGTCCAAATGGTATCTGACGAAAGAGTGATCTTTAATGAATAATAACTCAAATTTTATGGATTTCTAACAATTCACAAATCTATTTAGTGTGATTTTTATGGTAACAGAGTTATTGTACAAAAAGCGGGAAGCCACGTTTATGTGACACGAAACTTTTCACAGGGACACAATTTCATTAATACAATAATAATGTCCATAATTCTAGTGAAGATGCAGATTCAGGTATTCCAAGGAATATCACCCTTTTCAAGAAAAACAATGCAGACTATACTAAATAAACACTTGGCCTGAAAAGTACTGGGCCTAAGAAAGGAAATACATTATTTGTTCAAAATTGATTTTATTTATCAACGTACTCTCCATCAAGAACATTCCAGCGCAGCTTTAACATTTCAATACCAGTTTTGTAGAACGATTTATGTTTTGCCTCAAAAGAGGCCTCAGTTTCAGCAATAACCTCTCCGTTCGAGCGAAATATCTTATCGTTGAACATATTTTTTTGGGGTCTGCGGAAAGCCAGTAATCTTTTGGAGCCAAATCTGGAATATGCGGGAGCAATTCGAAGCCAATTCAACGCAATTTTGCCATCGTTTTCATTGATTTGTGTCACTGTACATCATCTTGATAGAGCAGCACTTCAAATGCTCCAATAACGCCATATTAGGAATCACACGTTAAAAAGTGAGACCTCGTTGGTTCTTAGCTCGCACAAGTTTCGACTTCTGAGGGTTGTCGTTCCTAGGGGTGCGACAGCTGGTTAACGGAGAAACATATTTTAAACATATAATAATAATAACTTTATTCACAACGTATACAGATTAGAGTACAATAAAAACAAAAAATGTGAACAAAGTGGTTTAGAGATAAGAGCAGAGCTCTTGTTTCGCAAGAAGTTATAAAGAATATGGAAGTTTATAAATATTTGTATAAAAGTAAGTATGGCGTTCATGGAGTAGAATCTACAAAACATTTTATTAAATTTTGTGAATTTGGTGTTATAGTTGAACAAATTATATTTCCGCCTGAGGTAAAATAGGAGGATTAAATACTAGACAAACAAAAAATATGAAAAATAGGTGAAACCTTCGACAAATATTATATGTTTTATAAGAATGTACAAGAAGATAAAATTTTAGGTAATATGGATAAGATTATGCTTCTTAAAATACAGTATGACACAACTTTGGGATACATTTGTCTAAGATTAACTTATTTCTCTCTAACAGATTTTTATTTAAATTGTCTATCTTTTTCGAGAATGTATTTTCTTATTTGTTTTTTGAATATTGGTTTGGAATAAGAATTTTTCATTTTGTGAGGTACAGTGTTATATAATTCAGTTACCACGAAAGAATATGCTCTTTGTGAAATTAACTTTTCAACAGTAGGATAGAGTAGTTGGCCGTGATGTTGTGCGTTATAGTCGTGGTTTCGTGATGATGCTTTATTTTTGCTGAAATGATACTTCACGTTTGTACGATAGTAATATAATTATCTCATATCCATAACTTCACACTCTTTATACAGGAGATCTGACGAGAAACATGAATATTTAGACATGATTAACTTCATGAATATCCTTTGTAATACCTCTAAAGGATTGAGGTATACACGTCGAGCTGTTCCCCATGCTGTTATACCATATCTCAAATGGCTCTCCACTAGGGAACTATATAATTGTTTAAGTTCTTTGTGAGGTAAGTAATTTTTCAAGGAAGGGAAGTTGTGAAGCATTGTTTGCAGTTTTTTATTATATATTTTGAATGAGTGTCCCACCTTAAGTTTCTATCAATGTAAACTCCCAAGTATTTGATTTCTCTCAGGGAACCTATTTTTAGTGTTTTTCCTTGTTCGCCGACATCAAGAGTTTCAAATGGGCAATAATTGGATAGATTGCAGCTGAAAGGAAGAATTTTTTTTCAGATTCACTGTCAGGAGCCTTTGATCAAACCATTTTTTGTGCAAGTGGAAATCTGTCTCTATGTTCTTTTTCAGATCAAGCCAAGTGTCTGCCTCATAGAATATCACAATATCGTCTGCTTATCCAATTATGGAAGATAAAACTTTCATCTTCCTCTTGAAGATGATCACTTGGTGATCGAAACACGTATCGAGGTATAAAAATAACGATTTGGTGTTGGGGAAAAAACTCCAGTAATATTCACTATAAATGGTATTTCTCTTCTCCATAGTGAAGTGATAGATCCATGTTTCATCCATTGTCACATATATTGATGCAAAAATTCAGGGTTGTTATGTTTAGACATGTCCAAACACTGCTTAGAATCATCAAGACGTTATTGTTTTTGGGTAACAGTGAGCTAACGCGGCACCTATTTTAAATAGACCTTTCTCATAGTCGAATGCTCATGCAATATAAAGCCAACTCGTCATAAATTTTTCAAGGCAATGACATATATTCGAATTGAAACAGAAATTTGAGACACTTGTAGCACTAAGATATCATTGAAAACTTCAGTCGCTACCTACACAACATCATGAGAAGCCATAAAAATAAGAATTCATTGTTAATAAACTATCTGTAAATTTTCGAAAATTTTCGATATTCGTAGGTATGTTTTTATGAAATTTTCCAATACCCTTGAAAAATGTCTATTTTTCGATATGTGTAAGAAATCTTCCATTGATAACTCGACTACCGATTTCAAAGAGGCTAACTCGGATGAATCGGTTCGTTCTATTTCTGTAGAAATTAAATCTACTTGAACAAAGAGAATATCTCCATCAATCGTTTATTTCTTCAGCATCCATGAAAATAAACGGCTACGTTTATCAGAAATGTAACGGCAATTGATCTACTTTCGTCGTCATTCTTTAAAAGAAATGAAAGTACCATTCAGATCGATTTACAGGTGACCTGTTACACCTGCTCGCCTTCTTACCAGCGTTAAGCAAACCATGACATAAAAGGTGTTCTAAACCCACTGACAGTCGATCGTTGTTGATCTTTTGTCGATTGTTGCCAAATCTCCGAAGCCTGATTGATGAAATGTTGTAAAACAATCACGGAATCAGAAGTGAGTTACGTAAATGTGGCAAGGTAAAGCTTGTAAACTCATCTAGGCTAATTGACATTTACTTATCTTCATCTTTTCAGATACATTCGGTTCAGTGTCACAGTAGAGGACTGAGAGAACCTATTGAGAATAAAAGAAATGAATATTAGTCTGTTAAATTCATATATTGAAACCGAATAATATTGTTATAACATTCATCACTGAACCGTTTGAAAAATCATATAGCTGAATTCAGGTTCGACTATTATAAGGTTGTTTCAAAAGTTTTGACCGTGTTTATGAGTCTATTTTGAACTGTAATATCTCAGTGAATACTTATTCGATTTGATCGAAATAGGCGCCATTTGAATCAGTGCATTTTTGCTAACGTAACACAAATCGATTACTTCCCTCAGCATAAAAATTGAGTGCTCGGAATTCGATAAAGTCGACGAAGGCATTTATGGATTTTGTTCTTTTTGGCAAAGGTTCTACCGGTGAGAAAGTTATCAAAGTGCTTGAAAAGATGGTAGTCAATTGGTGAGAGGTCTGGGGAGTTTGGTGAATCAGGCAGAACTTCGTCACTCAATTCGTTTAATTTTCGGATAATAATTGGTGAAACGTGCAGACGGGCGTTGTCATGTAGTAGGATCAGACCTTTTCTGTTGACCGGTGCCTGCTGCCCCTAACGCAATTTTCATTTCGTTGTGTCAATTTCCTCACAATAGGATTTTGATGTGATGATTTTGCCGGATTGCAAAAATTTGTAGTAAATCACACTAGCCAGTGACAGTAACTGGTTATTTTTCAGTAGGTTTTCGCCTTTGAAAAGTGCCTGGGTGGCTCATCTGTGTCCAACCACCATCCTGAATGAACGTCTCCAGTTGTAGACTTAATAGAGAATTTTCATCACACGGGACGATCCGATCCAACGAAGGATCGTTTTGGTTGCGCAAAAGCAAGGAAAAATAGACCTCGAAACGTGATGATTTCAGTCGATTCGATTGATCAAATCGTGGGGCACCCATCTTTTCGTGCTTTTTGACTTTTCCAATACGTTTTAGACCATTAAAATTCGCATAGGAGCTGACATCCAGTTCTTCTGCCATCCCATGCACCGTTTGTGATGGGATTACTGTCGGTCACTTCGAAGCTGATCACCAGCCTAAAATCTCCGGAGCGAAATATCGCAAACCAGCTTCGAACAGTGTGTTTTTTAAAACTATCATCATCAAATGCCAATTTGAATTTAAACAGAAAAATTGATTAAAAAACGCTTAACGACATCACATAGTAATAAGCTGAAAAGAGTCAAAAAATTGAAAATTTGGCAGAATGAACAGCATCAATGTATAGTATACAAAATTCTTCATCAACCAGTATATACAGCGTCACAGTGAAATCAATATTTATTGAGATATGGAGTTACAAAAACACACGATATTCAAACGGACTAAACTTTTGAAACAACCCAATATAATACACCAAATCAACTAAACGTGTGGGAGTATCACATTATCTGTTATATAATATAGTATATTATGAATCTAGTTGATAATTCCGGTGATTATTTGCTTCATGAAAACAACATCCAAGTCTCTGGAAAACACTACAGCTTTACGAGCTTGGTGCGTTTTCCCAATTTTGTAATGATTTGTACAGATGTAAGACCTCGTGAGTCCTTAGCTCAAACAAATTTCTTCTGAGAGTTGTCGTTCGTATGGGGGCGACATCTGATTAATGGAAAAACAGTTTTTTTTAAACAGGTCCCTTCTAGATTATTTGTCATATTCTTTGGGTTGCCCATAAACTGTTCTGCCCTTTTTTCAATGACAAAACACAAGCATTACAAGACAACCCTTTAGGCGCTCTTCATCAGTGCCTGTGCGAAAATAGCGATTCAGATTGGATTTAAATCGCTAGAGATCAAATCCATTTGGAAACACGTTCTCAGTAAGTTTATTCCACATAAACGCAGTTCTCCAGATGAAAGAGTTCCTAAACAGTGAAGTTCGAGGTATACTGAGTTGAACCTGAAAAAGATGAGCAGCCATAGTCCGTCGCGTGTTTCTGATATGTACCGCTATTGGTGCTATCAAATGTGCCAAGTCACTTCCCGTGAAAGTATCTATAGAAGGGAGAAAAACCTCCAACCCTTCTTCGATGTTCCAGGCTATCAAGGTTACACGTAATATTCGCGTCTCCAATCAGACGGATGGCTCTTTCCTGAATGGAATCCAGCAACCGCAGGGTATGCTTAGAGACGTAGCTCCATACATGAGAAAAATACTTCAAAGAAGGTCTTATATGAGCTTTATAAAGCATCAAAAGTTGCTGAGGTGTGTGTAGTTTTCTGGTTGTGAACAGTGTTCCAAAGCTTTTGAGAAGCGGCCTTCGAAATTTCAACGATGTCATTGTGCCAAGACATATTGGTGTCCATTTTAATCCCAACAAACTTATTGAAGCAGAAAGCGAAATTGTTTGGCCTGACATTCATCATCTAAAGAAAACGGATACCTGGGTTTTTGTGGCATTTCATTGAATTGAACCTGGTTACTTTCCCACAATTCGATACTCATTAACATATGCAACCTCCTGCTGCCGGTGAAGATGTGCACTCATAGCCGATGTCCTGGAATCCAAATAAAATGACGAATTAAGTGTGCTATCGTCAGCAAAGCAATATATTGGATGGCTGCTGTGGCATGCAATATATTGGATGGGTCCATTAGTGTCCTAAGTGCAGCCTGGCTGTCTGAAAATATTGATCCACATATTTCTTTGGGGCAAGTCAATGTTTCTTGAATATTGCAAGGTTGGATTCACAATATCTCAGAAATATGATATGTATTGACCAAGCGAATAGTTGAAATTCAAATTTCTCTTTGCAAAATTCCAGCTCTCGTCACATATTTGGTTTTCGACCGCCTGTGCGCTAATTATATCTGTAAATCATGTTCTTGATATGACTGTTTATTTTTCACTATTCGCAATTCATGACTTTATCTGCGAAATATGTGTAGAATATGTATTTCAGTCTTATGTGTAGCGAGAACATGTTCTTTTTTCCGTTTTTTTTTCCAGCCGACCCTTGTAGTTTGAATTGGCTTACTCTGACCTCTTTCACTATAACAATATGTAAAGAATGATCATTCAAGAGTTTCTCCGATGCATCTTTGGAGTGGTTTTTATTGATTCCCAAATAAACAAGTCTTTGCATCCTGCTAATGTTGATAATGGTCGTTTGCTTTGTTTTAGTCCACCAAAACATAAACGCATATTTAAAATATGCATGGTGAAGTCAGTACGTACACCATGTCTGGTTTCAGCCTCCTTATCATTCTGTTAGTGCGTTTGGACAGCATCAGTGTCACCTCCGCTTTTGATTTTACATTTTCTAGATATTGATTTTCCAAGTCAACCTGGAATATAAAATCACTAGCAGATACTGGCCCTCAACTCATCCCCTCGAAGAGGTGTAACATTGGTAAACGAAAATGAAGAGTCTAATTCTTGGTTATAGCGAAATTTCCTATTTTGTTTCGTGGGGCCCACACGAACCCCAACTACCTTAACGTCTGTTATAGACAATATTCTCATAAAGAGTGATCTCAAGTATAACAGCGATATTTGTGATTCTTTCAATCCCGGCAGTCATAAATTAGCAGTCTACAATTCAATGTTTCACAGATCATTATCGCTACCTTTGTCTGCTAACAATAGGGGAATTGAAATAATACAAAAGTTAGTAAGAAAACAAAGCCTCAAATTTATGTACCTACATGTTAATAGACTCACAAATCAAACAATCAGAAATCAAGAAGTGTGTAACTTAAACATATGTGGTAAAAGAACGGTCACAATTGCAGGATTTTCCAGAAAAAAAAACAATGTGGAAGTCGCATTCAGGTCACATGTCAGGTTATCTAATTTCCACTATAATGCCAAATATAAAATTGACAATATGGAGAAATCTGGAGTTGAAAAGCTCAAGTTTCCGGAGTGTAATAGTGTTCATGTGGGACAATGTGGCCGAAATTTCTCAAAACGATATGTTGAACATGAAAGGTCCTTCCTTCTAGGTGAACATGATTTGACGTTTTCAAACCATTCTTTGGAATGCAACCACAAGTTCTCGATTCTGGTGAATACGGAAATTTCGCACTATGCAAGCAAGGGTTGGAAACTCAATTATTTGGAATCTTTGGAAATTCATAAACATAGACATTGCGGATGTACCCTACTAAATAACCAAATCGTTCTTGGTAAACGAATTTCAGGTACTTACTCAATTTGGTTGAGGACCTTTGCTATTACAAACAGTGTTGTGTAGATATAAATGGGTAAACATTACCAATTATTTCAGTATATTGTATTCGTTTGAAAATGTCCATATAGGACGAAATTGCAGTAACTTTATTAATTTGATTAGTTCGGACTTCCATTGTCTGATATTATATAAATGATTTGAAATCCTTGAAATAACTAACAAGATTAAAAAAAATTGACCGAAGTGGTCGACCTATATAATTCAGGACAAAAATTTGAGAATCCTGGTGGATATTGACCAATCACAAGAGGTGCGTGGGATGGCGGAAGAACTGGGCGTCAGCTCTCATGCTGTTTTTGTTTGTTTAAAAAGTATCGAAAAATGAGGGCGGCACGATTTAAACGATCGACAGGAATTGTTATGTTTCGAAATCTGTTCTTCGATTTTGCGCAACCACAACGATCCTTTTTGGATTTGACCATCAGTTGTGATGGAAAGTGGATTCTCTACGACAACAGAAAACGTTCAGGACAGTATAGACACCGATGAGCCACCCAGACACTTTCCAATTCAATTCAATTCAAAAAAGGTTGAATTCACTATAATTCTCTGCAACCGTGCCAAATCATTACAGCACAGTCCTATTGTGAGGAGGAACATTTTCCGTGATGTATTTTATAAAGCACGATGAACTTCGCACTTCATTTCAATTCTAAGTTGAATACATAATTTATGTTGTGTTTTTTGTTTTGGTTATGAAATAATAAAGGCCATATTATTATTATTATTATTAATATTGATTGTATCAAAAATTGCGTCAGCAGCAGCCGCCACTGGTTAACAAAAGAGGTCCGACCCTTCCTTAGTATAACGCACTTCCGCACGTTTCACAAATCACTTCTGAAAATCAAAAAAATCAAAACTAATTGAGCGTCGAAGTTCTGCCTCACTCCAGACCTCTTGCCAACCGACTAATATCTTTTCAAGCATTTCGATAACTTTCTCACCGGTAGAGCCTTCGCCAATCAGGACCAGGCAAAAACGACATTCGTCAACTTCATCGAATCCGATAACATAATTTTTATGCTGGCGGAAATTATCGACTTGTTTTGAGTTAGCAAAAGTGCACTGATTGAAATGGCGCCTACTTATTATAAATTGAATAAGTATTCACAAAGATATTACAGTTTAAAGTAGATTCATTGAAACGAAGAACACTTTTGAAACATTACTACTATCAGCATTTTAAGATTATTGAATACCCAACTTTTGTAAAGTAATTTCATTGTCTCGAATATTCTGTTTTTCATTTTCCATGTTACATATTTTCCTATACTTATTTTCTTTAACTTTTCTTTCGAGATGTTTTTGGGGCAGTGGAATATTTTCCATTTGAATGTTAAAAAGTACACCTAGTAAAACCAAATGATATTCATATCAAAAATGTGATTTTTTGTGTCTTCACCTTCACATATCAATACAATACTGAGGCGAGGCACATCATCGGCATTTATTCATTCAACAATGTAACTATTCAGAATAAAGGTGAGGCACATTCATGCTCTTGAATTCCATACAAAATTTCTAATGAAAAGAAACGACTTTTCAAATCTTGAATCCCCTACAGTTGGCTAAACGAAAAACGAGACAGAGCTGAAGTGCATAAACATTTCCTCGAATGCGTGGATTTTTTATTGAAGAAGAATTTTCTAGCTCTTTCTAGCTCCAAGGGAAAAATCACTACACTATTCACTCACTACCTAGTTGATAAGTTGTTAAAACTAATGACTAGCTGTGTGAAAAGTTTTTTTTCTAATCGTTCTGACACATTCCAAAGTATTTCACGTATGTCAGCAGTTTTAGAATGCAAGCCTCGCAATTTGCTTTCATTGTTCGTCAGAATCTGGATCCATATCTTTCCATTCTATGAAAAAGCGACAGGTCGTTTTATTTTCTAGAAATGTTTTTGAGAAAGTTTCTACTAGTGAATAAGTATGTATTGCCTTGCTTCTACTAGTGAATGAAATGATTATTCCTCATTTTTCAGGTAGTCGAAACTGTATCAAAACTAATCAGTAGACTGTTCAAAAAATAAAGTGAATGTTCAAATATCGCGGACTACGAACATTGTGTAAGCAATTTTTTTATTTTTTTTTATGTAGGTTCACTCGTTTAGAACACATGAACTCTGAGTCAGAAATACAAGTTGAAATACATTTCCGATGTCCTAACACTGTTTCTATCGAATTTGTAATAAATCTGTAACATATCTCTTTTTTCTTCATTCGTGGAAGCCATTTTTCGCCAAAATTCAATGAATTGTACAATAACAAACTGTCGTTGAGTGTAACAAACTGAAAGTCAAATTCAGAGGCATTAAAGCCAAAGCCTATTATGATAAAAATTAATTTTATTGAATATCTCCAATTTTTTTAAAATGAATGATAACTAAATTATGATATATCATTGAAAAGGTAAAATCTGGTTTTATTCAAAACGGAAAGAATCCAATGTAGCATCAATAATAAAAAATAAAGTTGATGATGGTGGCCGGAAGACGAAACGTCGGATAGCAAATCTCAAAACACCATTATGTAGCAGGGAAAAACTGGTGAAGTGTAAGTGCAATTCATTTTTGAAGCCTTAGAAAAATAAATCCAGATATACTCGGAATTTCAGAAATTTCTCAACGGCATATTGTTAGTCAGGTAAATGCTCAACTTTGCCTCAATTCAACCATCTTCGTATCTTTCATAGTTTCCAAGATCCCAATGGTGAGGATCGAATTTGAAACATCCTGTATATCGGTTGGTTCTTGGCATTTTCCAGAAATTTTGGGTATGAAGCTTATGGGAGCGAAGTTCTTTTCAAAATTGCTGGTGACGAATCAAGGGTATGTGGTAATTCGTCCCAATGATAACGTCCAGGCGAGCCAAGACCAAGCACGCCAAGTTCAATCAAATGGCAAGGTTTTGTTCACTGTTTTTTTTTCAATTATCGTGGCTTAGTGCATCAGGAGTTTTTGCCACGTAGTCGTCCGGTCAATAAGGAGTATTATTTTAAACGTTCGGTATTGGGAAAAAACATTTCATAGCTTTTGCATCACGATAATGCACCTGCTCACTCGTCATTGCTTGTTCGTGATTTCTTGGCCAGAAACAACACCACAATCATGCGTCAGCCCCCATATTGACCAGACCTACCCTACAGACCTAACATACACAGAGTGTATGTTAGACCGGTAGATCATAGTAAAGTTTTAAGAATATGAAATGTTTCAATCTTAAAGCAGTTAATCGAATAATTTTTGAGAAAGATATTGTATAGCAAAAACATGTGTCTCGGTTATCAAGTGCCACTCAATTTCATTGAATCTTGAAATTCTGGTGGCTATTGAATTTTGCTCTTTCATCAATTCATCGTCGTTTTTCTCAACTGTCTATAACAGGGGTCCTCGAATTACGGCCCACCGGCCAAATCCGGCCCGCCAGTGTCATCAATCCGGCCCGCGACAGCCAATGATTTACTGTCATCAATCTGGCCCGTGACAGCAAATGATTACCTTATTGTTGTTACTATTGCTGTGATAAGTTGAAGAAGAAAACACAGAATGATAATTACAAGGTTTTATTTACTTGCAAGGTAAAACTTAACGACAGAAATGATGACAAAGAAAACTTAACTTAAGTATCTAAGTTTAAGCATATT
>WOGN01008683.1:0-11168 GCA_015342105.1 Leptinotarsa texana
GTTCAAATAGTTCATTGAAGAAGTCAATTTATCACACTGTTCATATTTTTTTATTGCTCTGCGAAAACTATTTATGATTATCTGAAACATATCTACATCAAAAATATACTATATGTGTTTCAATTAGCAGAAAAAAATATGATAGCAATAATAACATCCGAAACGAACAATGGCACAATAATGGCGCAATAAATATTCGAATTGGAGTCCTTCCATTTCAAGACAAATACTGCAAGATCACCAGATCTTACTATTTTGAACTATTTTCTATGTAGCAGTTTCACTTCAGTCATGTGATCTAAAGCTCACTTGCTTTTTTGATGTTGCAGGACACAAATGTACTTCATATTGCTATCAACTGCCTGTGCGTTGTATTGAAATAACTGAATGAATCATTCGCTAACCCTCAGCTCCCATTCAACAATTCATTTCGTGAAGTTAGTAAATCGTCGGCAAATAAGAAGAGAGTTAAAGCAAGCCTTCGTTACGTGAGATATTCACTGGGGAAACGTGATTTCGCGTGCCTTCATTCTAACTACGAGGCCTGCTTGACGTGATTATCCGTAACATAAAACGGGTTGCGAATTCTGACATGCTGTGACGGGTCAATTACCGAATCAAATGGCATGTTGTGGCAATCATTTTGAATAAATGATAGCATGTCTTGGAGTTGATGTGACGCATTATGAGGGGAAGTTTAATCCTATTCTTTCTGACAGCAAGGGGATGATGTTATTGATTTTTTTGGAAAGAAATAACGATTTGATTATCACTTTTTCGTTGAAAGATCTATCTGATGATGACAAAAAAAACTATTTTTGTGAACATCACAAATTATGTCGCTCTCTGAGAGTATTTTCATTTTTAGCAGTTTTATAAAGTAGGTTTTCAATGGAAATATTGGCAATAGATCCAGATGATTCAACACGCAACAACGCCAATCCAGTTAGTATTAGATTGTTTCTGAAGTTTTCTCTGTTTCAATGTCATTTATATTTGAAGCTCTATATCATGATGAATATCAATTCTACTCTGTCGTGGTAAGTATTCTGCCAAACCAGCCTGACCAATCAACCAGAGACTTGGCACTGATACTGGTAATAAACGCTCTATCAGCGTGACCACATTGTATTTGAGAAATCTACTTTCGGTGTCATCGAAAATCTATTGAAATCTACTGCGATGTATTTGAAGTAGTGTACTCTTTGATTTGAAGTTTGAAGAGTACCAACATAGTGAAACTTTAAGATTTCGACCTTTAGGTGGCGCTTGTGAAGACATTTGAATAGCATCACTGAATCTAGAAGGCCTTGGCCTTCTTACGGGTATGGCCAATGGGCGTGGTCTAATACTTGAAATAGCAAGTTGATTTCTAGTCGGTTATTTTAAACACTGGAACTATTTCAAGTATTAGATTTCAATATTCAAAAACAAAAATATTTCCATGTTTGAAATGAAACTTTATTTCTTCAAAAGTCTAGAAACAAAATATTTAATGAGGTTATGTATTATTATCTTCTTCCCCTTCCTTTATTTGGAGGTCGATAATATTCAGAAAATAGTAACAAGCAATCGGGAAATGGATGTTTTATGATCTGTATCCATTTTGTGTTCTGTGTATCGAGCGGGCAGAATCTAGAAATAATGAATTTATGTCATTTGCTGTAGATGTCGCCACTCACATTGATATGAAAATTCTATCGCCGAAGCATCTTATCCAAATCTACCGAAATCTACCGGCGGAAATCCAACGAAGAAGGATGAATCTACCGCATGTCGTCATTCTGCTACTGGGCGACAGTGGTCATGCGGTTTTTGACGGTTTTAAACGTATTGGAGAGTTCAACAACCCTGATTTTGATGATCTACAGAAATAATCACGTTTCGAAGTCTGTTCTCCTTCGTTTTTGCGCAACCAAAACGATCTATTGTTGAATTGGATCCTGATCGTGTGAACAAAAGTGGATCCTACACGAGAGCAGAAGACATTCAAGCCAGTGGTTGGGCACCGATGAACCACCCAGGCATCTCTCAAAGGCAAAAATCCACGAAAAAAAAAACATGATTTCTGTATGGTGGTCAGCCGCTGCTCAAATCCACCATAACTTTCTGCAAACTGGCCAAACCACCACAGGAAAGTTCTATTGAGAAGTAAACCACGAAATGTTCTGAAAATTGCATCAGTAGGAGCCAGCACTGGTCAAGAGAAAAGGCGCGATACTGCTCCAACGCCCGCCCGCATGTGTCACAAATCACCATCCAAAAATCTAAATAATTGAGTGTCGAAGTTTTGCCTCACCCGCCAATCTCTCAAGACCTCTCGCCAACCTACTACCATAGTTTCAAGCTCTTCAATACCTTTTCCACAGGTAGAACATTCGCCAATCAGGACCAGGCAAAAAACGGCCTTCATCGACTTCATAGACTCATAAAATCGAATAAAAAGATCCAAACAGTCCAATACTATCAATTCAATCATCACTTCTTCAACAGCCTCCAACATCTTTCGAAACTGAAGTCATACTTTGTATTATTCTAGGAAAAGATATGGTATCACTGAAAACTAGAGAAATATCACTATACTTACACATGCCGAACCGAACAAAAGGAAAAATCATTGAAAGAAAATTGCACTATTGTTTATTTTGGTCAAAATTATGCCCGGAAAATTAAGAAACCATTTTCGAAACTACCGGAGGCATTTTAGACTACCTGTAACAGTAGTCTAGAATGCCTAAGTTAGGAAATTTAGAAATTTATTTGATATCAAATGTATCCCACATAACAGATAACGTACTTTGTTATCTCTCTTGAAGAA
The DNA here is from genome assembly GCA_015342105.1 of Leptinotarsa texana. Taxonomy (NCBI): domain Eukaryota; kingdom Metazoa; phylum Arthropoda; class Insecta; order Coleoptera; family Chrysomelidae; genus Leptinotarsa; species Leptinotarsa texana. Next base: position 2,819 of record WOGN01008683.1, read on the forward strand.
TGATATGACAATGAGCAACACACCTGTAATACTTTTGCGTGCCACCTTTTGGAGAACGATTTCAACACTATATACGACATACTCCTTGTAGAAGCTAAGAAACAGAACTTGAAGAACCTGTTGAAGTCTCTGGAAATAAATAAGGGTTAGGTTAGGTTAGTTCTAAGGTGAGTGGTTCTATTTAACCCTATTTGACCGCAACCCGCAAGGGTTTATTTTGACTCACATCTATTCACACTCGACCAAATGTGTATGATGTTGGATCATTCCAATCTCTCCGGACACAATTCAATAGCGTGAATTTCCGCTTGAAATACAGTCGTATAGGTTCCTAGGTTGATATCTCTGTCCTGAGTCTGAAACTGAAAACACCTGCACCAAAACTGGAAGGTGTTTTTAATCCATCTGTGAAGCAAAAACCATCTGCCCTTGAATGATGTATTCGATATCAGATGTATCCCAAATACATGAGAAATAACATGAGAATCAGCAAAAGCCCTGTAATGTCTATGCGTGCCACCTTTTGCAGAACAATCACGATTTCTACACTATATATGACATACTCCTTGTAGAAGGTTAGAACGTGCTGAAGTATTTGGAAATTAATAAGGGTAAATGTTGGAGTTTCCTGTTCAATCACTAACAGGAGGTTGACCACTCTTTTTTCACTTCTTTCCATAATAAAGGGATGTAGACTAACGTCACTGTTTTGGTTGGTTTCTGGATTTTTCAGTGATCTTCTTTGATTATAATATCCAAATGGTTCAACTGCATCTGTCATCTTTAGTGGTCGAAGTACTCTCCTTGACGTATCGACTGAAACTTTCAGTTGACACGTCAGTTGACTACGGAAAACCCCAAAAACCAACCAAAACTTTTTCCATAATGCGAGTAATTTTATTCATATTCGAACATTTACATACAGGCCAAGAACTGGGATCATAATTGGTTTATAAAGTCTACCTCTTATCGCTTTCATGGTAAATCATTTGAGTTGGGTACGTACTACTGCCTGGGTGCCCTGGCTACCTACCATACGAATTGTAGCTCAGTGTGTATTAGTCATTTCTACCGAGGATGCTACGATCTTAAGAAAACGCGTCTAGAAACGAAAAATCTTTATTCAAATTGTTTGATTATTATCATGGCTATTGTTATCGACTTTCATCAAGTAGTGGGTCAACCCATTCATGAAAGAGGTTGAAACAAACATTCATTCAATCCGAAAAAGAATAATACCACTTTTTTCTTCTCATTCTACCCCAATCTCACCTTTTCATCCCCTACGTTATACATTCATCACAAAATACAGGACACGGGTCATTTCTAATCTGGATAAGTTTCCGCTTCAACTCCCTGACAAAGTTCGGTATTCCAAGATATTGACGGAGTTTCGAAGAATGTGGATATTATGTTGTTGGATAGGCACACCGTCTGCGAAACAACCTAAACATATATTACTGTCGGGAAAGTTTGACAAGTAACATATATTCCGTTCCGTGACCCTTTTAGATTCAAAAAGGGCAGTGCCGCACTGTTTCCCATTTGAATGCACAGTTTGTGAGTGGTATATTGATGAATGCTGAAGGTTTGTAGTACCAGATCCATTATTTGAGAAGTATAAATCATAAATAATGAAAGGCAACGTATACTTGACACATAACAAAAGATGAGAGGGAATATGTAAAACTATAAAGCAAGATGAAACACGGTAAAGTAATGTATTTGTGGGGTGATCAAACTAAAAATAAAGAAAATGGGATTCAAGTATATTTTTTCAGATACTAGACGAGTATAAATTTAAGAAACACACTGTGTAGATTATGATTAACAGAAAGCCCCCTATGTATTTTTCTCAAAAAAAATCATGTATTTATCAACTTCCATTTTGTTTCATTCAACGTAGTCCCCCTCAGATATACTTTTCAGATTTTCTTCCAATTCTTGATCCGGGAAGATCAAACAGTTTGATTTTTTCCTTGTAGATGATCACTTGGTGATCAAAAGACGTGTCGTGGTGTTGAAATAACGATTTGGTGTTGGGAAAATACTTCAGTAATATTCATTGAATTTGATGAACAACAGAGTAGATATGTTCAGATTTGTGTTCATGATTCTTAAAAAAATATCTGTGAAATAATTACTATTGAATATAATGAAAAATGATATAAGATAATAGGCTTTCAATGCCAGTCCGGGCCAGAAACCTGTAATCAAATGAAAACTGACAGTACCACACGTTTTGTCTACTACTGCAGCAGATATCACCAGTGATATATGTGTTGACTTCGAGACTTAGTCATTGGTGAGACTTTGAGGTAATACGTCTATCTTTGCAGTAAATGCAAATACCACTGATGATGTTTGCCGCAGTAGCAGAGAAAACGTTCGGTACTTCAGACCACTTCCTAGTCGCTATTGAGAAAATAATAATGAGTGATTTTTTGCTGGTATTTTTTTGGCCACACTGTTTTTGACCAATCACGCGTGAATCGTGTCTTGTGTCATTGTCAAACTTGTTCAGTTTGGTCTATTCAACCATGAATCGAGTTACGAATGGACAGCGCCTGCAAATGATTGACTTCTATTATCAAAATTCATGCTCGGTGAAGAAAGTGTATCGTGCACTTTTCCACGTTATGGACAGTTTCGTCGGCCTACTGAGGGAGCTATTCGGAAGCTTGTGACTAAATTTGGAACCCAGTTTACATTATTGGACATTAAATCACCAACAAGAATACGTAGAGTGAGGACCAAAGAAAATATTGTGGCTGTATCCGCCAGTGTTCGTGATGACCGTCAAATGTCGATTCGCCGCCGTTCGCAGCAATTGGGCCTCTGTTACTTTACTACGTGGAAAATTTTGCGAAAGGATTAGGGTGTAAAAACTTATAAGATACAGCTGGTGCAAGAATTGAAGCCACAAAACTCCCACAATGTCTAACATTTGGTGAATGGGCGCTGGTAAAGTTGGGGAAAGATCCACAATTTTATCGAAAAAATGTGTTCAGCAACGAGGCTCATTTCTGGTCGAATGGATACGTTAACAAGCAAAATTGCCGCATCTGTAGTGAAGACCAGCCGCAAGCATTGCAAGAGCTACCGATGAATCCCAAAAAAGTCACCGTTTGGTATAGATTATGGGTAGGTGGAATCAATGGCAGTACTTTTTCAAAGACTCCATTAGCCGAAACGTTACTGTCAATGGCGAGCGCTACCGTGTGATGATTGACGACTTTTTGTTGCCCAAAATGGAAGAATTGGATGTGTCTTACATGTGGTTTCAACAAAACGGTGCCACATGCCACAGGGAACGCGAAACAAATGGTCCAATTGAGAGCCGCCTTCGGTGAACATTTTATCTTACGTTTGGGGCCCGTCAATTAGCCGCCTATATCGTGTGATTTAACGCCTTTGGATTATTTCTTGTGCGTTCATGTTGAGGCTTATGTCTACAGAAATAAACAAGCAACGGCTGACGCTCTAGAAGGGAAATGTTATTTAAAAAAGTTTCATTTTTTTACCCATTTTTTAAATGGCACTACAAAAAAATTTGCTGAAACGATAAATATATAATATAAACGATAAATATTACGAATCACACAACTATGGTATTAACCAAGGTTAATTTTTTTGCTAATTTTCAAAGTTTTTGGTGCAAAGTTATTTTTATTTTTTGTCAACACCGAAAAGTACTCAAAATCACATAGAACTGTAAAATTGATATTTAATAATATTAAATCACAAAACATCAAAATAGGTATTTCGGAACAAACTCGTTGATTTTCTGGAGATTTTGTTGTCCAAAATAATCTCCCGAAAATCAGTGAGTTCGTTCCAGAATACCTATTTTATTTTGATGTTCTGTGATTTAATATTATTAGGTTCTTGTTATAATATTGTGTAATTTTGAGTAATTTTGGGTGTTGAGGAAAAATAAAAAAACTTTGCACCAAAAACTTTGAAAATGATTTTACTCTTCAAAAAATTTGACCGTGGTTAACAACATCATAATTGTGTAATTTGTAATATTGCAGGCTTTTAAAATGAAAGTTCGTATACAGGATACTGTCTATTTATCGTTTCAACAAATTTTTCTTTTCGTAGTCATTAAAAAAAAAGTAAAGAATAAAACTTCACTTAGATAGCCATGACTTCTAGATGTATTATCTAGATGTATATCAAGATGTATACTGAACAACTTTTTCAAGTGACATTTCCCGAGATTTTTCAAAATAAGAGTACTTTACTCCTGTCTCAAAATCAAATATTTGAAGACTCCTCGTATATTACGTGAGTTTCACTGTATTTTGTTGGTGCATGTTTTTAGGCGATGCACAAGCTTTTATAAGGAATAACTTTTTGTCGAAAAACCCTTAATAAATAAGTTTCCCGTATGGTGCATACTTTGGGGATGACACTATATATGAAGACGCCAGGGAAAAGAAGATGAAGATCCATTATTATTAGATTTTGAGATAGAGGTTATTTTTTGTAAATAATAACACATAGATTATTATAGCGTAGATGTTGTAAGCGAGAAAAAGGAGAGTACAAAGTATAGTTGGTTTGGGGAAGAAAGATGAAGGTACCAGCGAATGGGAGAAAAAAACATGAGTGTCCAAGTAAGTTGGCGGTAATTGTTCACTGTTTTGGTTGTTTTTGCATAGCCCATTCTTATTTTTGGATTGACCTATTGGTTATGTTTCAAAATTAATAATTAATTATGCCTGAATAATTATTATTCAGGCAACTGATCCTGTAGGTGGACTACTATCTTTGTTAGGTATAGCACGTATTGGAACATTTCTTCAGTTTTATGTATAGAGTAGTTTATGTTGAATGAAGGCTTTATTAATATTATATCCGTTATTCTACACTTTTGGGGCCTAATTCTATTTTTAGATATTTTTTGAACTCAAATACTTTTTGTTCTTTTTATTCTGTTATTTCACATTAATACATTTGATAACTTTTTCGCTTTTGATGGTTATATGTGCATTGCAATATAATAAGAACAAAAATATTATAGTTTTTTTTGTGCAATTAACTATGAGTCTTAGAAAATTAAACTAACTTATTCTCAAAACGAAGTGTCATGGATACTCATCTTTTTTTTCCTGAATTCTTCATATAATACAGTATTCCAGTATGTCGAAATTTAAAAAAATCTGTTACTTTTCACGTTTCAGTTTGAACAATCAGATCAATGTTTACATCAAAGCTTTGCAATACAATTCTTATCTCATCAATATTTTTCCTGATACTTCGAATATTTGTGTGAATTATTCTGAAGCCTTTATTTTTCCCTAACATTAAATTACATTTGACGAAATTTACTGTTTGTAGTTTTTGTGTAATAAATTCTTTAATATACGGGTTCATATCATTAAGTTTTTGTAATTTTGTAAGTGATACAGAAAAACTGATAAATCTTGGTTTGTATAGTACGGACGAAATACTATATACTTTATATTTACAAATATAAATAAACACCAGAACTTGTTTGACAGCACGTGTAAGCCCCATTGCACAGGTAATTTTGTGAAATTGATTACACAAGACGATAATATATAAAATAGAACTGTTATATAATATTAGTGAAGTATAGATATACAATTTAATTACTTTCAGTATAATTTAGTATCACTTACTAGAGACCTTGTGCGCCGATTTTCTTCTCCGACTGGCATCTTACTTTCCTCTTTTCTCCATTATCTGCTGACGAATGTTTTTCAACTGTTCATTTTTTGACAACTTTAGGGACATCATGCCTCTGTATTTTCGTTTCTTGCACGGTCATTCAAAAAATCTGTTTTTTTTTCAATTCTTCATAGTTCATCCACAAACAAAATAATTTTCCTGATGACTGCTTTGTAATTGTTCTCTCGCGCTATTTTTAAGTAAGTATATGATGTTTTTCACATCTCATAGTCATCATGAATATTGTCATATAAAATGGATAATCCTATATGTTTCAGCAATTTAGCCTTGGTTAGTATTTCTACCTTCATTTTGTAGCTGGCACATTCTACTGAGAAAGGACGATTTATTATGTTCTTTTCTCGCATATTAGGCCTAATAAACGAGGACTGTATATTTACACAAAACTCATGCCTTCAACGTTCAATGCGAATCATCATATCGTCATATGGTATTTCATCGTTATTTGATTCAATATTCGTGAATATCGTGACGGAAAAAAGAAATGAAATTTCTAAGAACGTGCCTTAAGAAATCCAGATACACACGCAGCTAATATCGATTAAGAAAACGTTATGAGTTGCTACAAGCCCGGCTGTCAGTGGAGCCTGGTTGAATAAAATGAATTAGGTGGCATTAAGTAGTTAATGGTCGATGAAAAATACATTAGGACGACCCAATTAAATCCCGTGGGGGAGAATTGAAAGCGGAATCACTTCCTTTTAAAGGTATTCAGACAGCAGTCTCCTTGTTTATTTTGATTTTAATATGGAAGATTCGGTGCATATTGAATTATTTTATTTTGGTATAACTTAAATTGGTTGTGAAAACTTTCTTTCTGTGTGAATCGAAGGCATTTCCATACTTCATTTAGAATACCTGATAAAAGTATCTACGCCATACTACAGAACATATGAGTTTCCAGTTCATTTTCTAAGTAGAATAAGTAATAATAAATATTATTAATAATATTTATTTCAGAATATCAATACATAGATTGATACAAAATTTCGATATATAATAAAATAAAATATAAAGACTATTCACAATAGGTACAACATTAATGAAATTCGAGGATGATTACTTTAAAATTTATTATAAGATTTAATTCATTACTTTTCCGAGTACACTTTTACACTATCCAGTAATGATTTTTCAGGTCAATGTACTGGTGGATTTTTTTCCGTGTTTGTGCGTTCATCCAGGCAATCAATTGCTTGTAGAATGAATATATAGAATTTACTAATTTCAGTTCATTAGGTAGATATCATATTGAAGCACCGAGGAGCCAGATAGGTGTAATTTCTCGTTAGGATGTTTTTTCGGATCTAGTATATAGATCCTATTTCAAGTATCATGTACATGGCTACTACTAGTCGCCGTTTTTTGTTTTTGTGTGAATTAAGAACTATTTGCAAGAAGAAAATCTGTCTGACATCCATTATTTTGGTTTCATTATATAACATTTCCGTTGGATAGTCTTCTGGCTTACGGAAAACAACTTTAGGAATTCTCTTTTGTATCATTTCTAGCGAAGACAGATGATTGGAATATGCTGCTCCCCATACGATTATATCGTAATTAATGATGCTTTGCACAAGGGCATAGTATAGTGTTCTCATTTGTTGGATGTTGAGGATATTATTGTAATACCTTATTCTATAAAGCACATACCGGATTTTTTCACAACGGCATTTATATGGTCCTTCCATTCCAAGTGTGGATCTACAATGATTTTATATTATCTGATGTGGATATTTTCACTACTTTCTTAACATTCAGTGTAATGCTGAGGGATTTATATGTTGGAAGAAATTTGGGGAATGACGTGAAGGGAATTAAATGGTTTTGTCAAAATTTATTGTTAAAAGACGTTTGCTGAACCATTGGATAACTTGTTTGAAATCTGTTTCTGCAATACTCTTTAACTCATTCCAGTTGTCTGCAGTATATAGTATGGCGGTGTCGTTTGCGTACCTGATAATGTCTCCTTTGACTAGCTGCATGTGTAAGTCATTGAGGTATATTTTGAAAAAGATTGGACCCAGAATTGTCCGTTGAGGCACACCATACTCAACTTCTACTGATTCACAATACTGACTATTTATTCTTACGCATTGATTTCTTGATGATGAATAGTTTTTTAATAATTCTGAATCTAACCCCTTCCAATACTTGTAGGAGTTGCTTATAGGTATTATCGTGTCGAAAGCCTTTGCTAGGTCCACAAAGACACATAATCTACGTTTTTTTTTATCGAAATATTGGCTAATGTTACTTATTAGATAGTTTATAACATCTTCTGTTGATCTCTTCTTTCTGAATCCATCCTGGCGATCTGATATAATGTTGTTTTCATTCAAGAAGTTTATAATACGTTTTTTCAAAATTTTTTCAAAGATGTTTGAGATAAGAAAAATTGGTCTTATATTGATACGTCAGTTCTGTCACCTTTATATTGTTACGATATTTACTTGGGGTTCGTTTTTAAAATAACAACACTAAGAATACTTAGACAAATTTTATTCACTTAATACACAACTACTGCATTGATTATAATTCACTTAGAATACTCGCTTGCTAATCTTACTACTCTCTTACTAATAATGATCTCTGCCGAAGGAATTCGCCGGTTATATAGTACGAT
>WOGN01008684.1:0-11168 GCA_015342105.1 Leptinotarsa texana
CATTGAATCACACGAAAGAAAAATTCTTTCGAAACAAATACTTTTATATGAAAACTGAATTATACAGAAGATACTTTTCTCTACTCAGTTTGTATTTCAAACATTCTTTGTGGAATAAAAATCAGATATCTTTCACATGAGTTTACTTTAAATGAATGGTAACAAATTGTACTCACATAGAATACTGCCATCCTCATTGGTAAACACCGGTGTTTCGCCTTGAGAAACTTGCCCTAAGGCTCATCACTACCAAATTGGATAGAGAAAACCTAACCTGGCACACAAATTATACCTCAACAACTACTTTGAAACTTGGTACAACTGAACACAACAAAGATTCTTGTTATAATTCAAAACTCCTAATAGTAAACAAGTTAGCAAGCTATTGCTCGAGTTGTTGTTTTTGTTTTTTTAATTGGTTTTTCTGTGTTTGTTTCGAATGGTATAAACAATTCAGAAATACGTGTCACTTTTTAACATGAGACAGAAACACCACTGGTTTTGGGAATTTGTTTTATCAGCCAAAACCAACTTCATTGTTTTTCGAGTCATTGAAAAGCCTTAGCTAACGTTCTACTCATTCCTCTCCTTTTGAGTAAAAGGTTGCCGAATATAAAATTCGGATAATGTCCCGTGTGAGTTATTTTTGATAAAAGTAATATATTTTCGCGCCTTCAGAATCCCATGTTACAAATGTGTAGTCCACTCGTTTCGACCACGATGTACAGAGTCTCAAATTATTCCACGTATTCAATGACCAGAATTGGTTACGGTGATGATTCAAAATGAAGAAGTTACCATCAAGTTGAAAATAGTAATTTCGTACGCAGTATTCCAGCAAGTCCGTAATTTCTGATACAGATAAGTTAATTCCTACTTTAAAATATCCATCTTCAAGTAGATCCTTTTGAGAACTCTTCTCCCTTCACTAGTATTCCAAACTCGAACACGGCTTTAAAACACTATAACTGCAACACCTTTGTTTAATACAGTAAAGCTAATCTGGCAACGCGTCAAGAAGAGTGTAGCAGTTTTGGTATATGGGAGAGAAATATAGTGTATTTTACATTACTTTGTATATTTTCGTATCTTTGTATCTCATTGTATAATATTTTCCATTTTACTTGAAATTATTTGAAGAAACCCCTCTGAATTTGATGGCTTATTATTCCAACTCGGTTTCCCGGACATTTGATATGCAAGCTTTTGAAACATTCCATGCTATTTTCGCAAATATTTCCGTCTATTTGTATCAACAGATTATCCTTCGGTTCTGTTTTTGGAGAAACAAAACGCGGGCTACTCACGGCATATACAAACAGAATTAAAAGACGTACGATGCATAACAAGTACACGTACAAGAAACAGTTAATTTGCGCACTGTTTTCCATAGTGCGCTCGGTAAACTGAGTTTCAATCGTGTTGAATGTGAATGAAGAGTTAGGCCAGATTATTGACAGAAAAAAGAAAATTTCTTACAGAGTTTAACATTTCACAATATAACTTGAGAATACCAATTTTCAATTGATTTTGTGATATCGATTTTTTTGAATTAATGAATTCAAGACAAACAAGAATTGATTGAAAGAAAACAAATATAATTAGATTTCATACGGAATGTAGCCTGGCTGCAGACCAAATGTATGATGGCAGAGTCTCCAGAAAAAATGATCAGGATGAGATATAAGAGCATTAGCATTCATACCTTTTCTTATAGATTCCCAATGTGTAACAATTTGTATGGCTCTTCTATTGGTAACATTATTCATTGTTTGAAATCTGTTACAAAATCTTTATTCCGTTAACTATCTGTCGCAACCCGCCGGTTGATACAGCGGTCGATTGAGTGAGTGGATGAAACCCCTTTGTCAACCCAACCGGCTTTCTACCCACTTCATGGCTATGAGGTAGATTAGCCATATATGAAATTCACGTTCAGTTTGAAATATTTTTTATCAAACTTATTCATCGCAATTATTCTCAGATTCGGGTTCAAATCGGTATATTTTTCTAACCATGGTGGTTGGGTGAATTTTTGAATTCTTTGAGTTCTCATTATCATCATTCCATCACGGACCATCTTTAATAAACAATATATTTCTGTTTATCATTCAAATTTGGTGAAAGTTCAGATCTGTTAAACTTTGAACCTGGTGGCAGATACTTTCTATCAAAAATGGTAAGCTTGAATATAAGTCGTGTGATTTTATGGAATAGTGCACATCTACTTCAAGAATATATTCATGAGGTAATCATCGGGAATGCCCTTGATGTCTAGCTGGCAGCGGTTGAGACATACTATGATCATACGGATTGATTGCATTCAAATACATGATGAATAATGGAGGTTCGTGGGGATTATTATTTGAAAGAAATTGATTATTTGCAATATGCTTCCTTTCCGAATATCAACTACCCGAACACCACGTATATCATTCTGGAGAAAATGCACCATATCGATATCGTTTGATAATAATTGTAACTCGACAACTGTATACTTCAACACAGCAACCCATGAGATGTTAAGTAATGGACAGAATCCAATTCGTATGTGTCCAAACAAATTGAACATGATTCATACCTGCTCTACTCTATTTTATTGCTCATGAGGAACATGCTTGAAAAAATAAACATATTTCTGCTCATTAGCTGAAATCAATAATATCCTGGAAAATGTTTTCTTGACTCCACAAAATGTTTTTTATTCAAATTACCACACAATTTGAAACAGTCGAAGAATCTTAACTTCACACTTTTTTATCACTTTCTCATTCCATTACAATTCATTCTATATGAATAGATTTTTTACAAAAGAATATTTTTTTTAGTTTGAAACGTCATGAATAAGCTACAGTCATACCTGCTGAGATTATGAAAACATTTTTTGGTCAATTCGAATTTGAGTATGCAAATGGAATGTGCAGATTAATTTCTTTCTTTACTTTCAGATGGCAGTGATCAAGTTATTCAATTTCGCTTTCTAAAAATGTATTACCAAATATCCAACATGTGGTGACAATATTGAAGTCACGCTCTTCCTCGGCAGTCAAAGGACTCATCGACACGTCAGCCTCCAATTTTGAAACAAACACTTTACCCGCATCGTCACCTCTGTTTATGTGTAAATGGGTAACAGGAATAATTTTGTATAGATTCTGGGTAATAGTAATGGTTTCTCAGGATGCCTCAGTTTATTGTGGTTTTTCGATAACGACTCCAAAATACCAAAAATTGGCTACTTTCAGTAATAAATTCATTTTAAAGACCAGAATTATCACTTACCTAACACCAGGAAGGAAACTTCGCTTTGCAAGATTTAACAAATAAATTTTATCCCAAAAGTCTGTCAGCTTGGTGTGCCGGCATCGAAATTCACATAATAAAGTTTGAACTAAAAAACGAAAGGTCAATTGAAAAGGAAAACAACAAAACCTGATTAGTCGCCAATGCTAGTCGCCAATCAACTAGTACCATCTGGCGATAAATAGCACAGGATTCTTTCCTATGCTGCAACATGCACCCCGATCGTACTAGAGTGTTGATTAGGGAATAACACTTTGTACGATTCAATTAATATCAGGACGGTTGTATTTACATAGATGACTAGCATGAAAAGTTCCACGTTCTTGGGGAGTCTCGATTCTGTCCAGTACAAAAGTTGCGTGGCGAATTTTTTTCTTTATTTTGTATGTACCCTCAAAAAGTAATTGAAAATTTTGTGTTTCAGAATTTACTGTGGAAGAGGTTGTATTTGCCTTCAATAAAATCATATCCCCTACTTCGAAATTGCGATTACGCACTGTTGGTTGTTTTGCATTTCTGCGTACAGCTTTTCCCAATAAAGTTTCTGTACCAAAGATCAGCTTCTGGTCAGATGACTGTATCTCCTTATCAGTCACTGGAGGTGATTTGGCAACAAACGAATCCATTGGTCATCAAAATGTAACTCATTTGGACTAAAACCCGTTGATTCATGAACCAGATTGTTCTTAAATTCGGCAAATCTTGGCAATTCGAAATCCCATTTTGTGTGAACGTCCTACATTCTAGCTCTCGCATCACGCTCTCTGACGGGTTTGCTTGTGGATGTCTCACGGAGCTAAAAATCACGTTGACTTCCAAAGCTTCTGAAGTTTTTCTCCACGTAATGGGAGTAAATTGTGTGCCGTGATCACTCAATATTTTCTTTGGTATAGCAATTTTTTTTTACATAATCATCAATTAGTCGGTTTAGGATCGCAGAGATGGTAGCTCTTTTTACAGAATAAAATGTAACCAGTTTTGTGGAAACATCTAAAATCACGAAGATAAAAGTCGCACCCCTACGACTTGAAGAAAGAGGACTGTATAGATCTACCGCAATCAGTTCGTTTCGAGTAACCGGAAGAATTGACTGCAATTCCGGAACTGGCATTGGACAAGTTTTTGTTTTCTGACAAAGCTCACATGATTTTTTAACTTGCTTAACAATCGTATGGATATTTCACCACCAAACCTCATTTCGTAATGCACACCACGTTTTATATATCCCGAAATGTCCAAAAACTCCGTGGTATTCAAGAGCAAAAATTTTCCTCAGTGACACAAGAACACAAAGTGAATAAAACTCATCATTGCTGGAACGCGTATAGAGAATCACACCGTTTATACAAAACCGCATTTTCAGATTTTCGTCACCGGGTAACTTTTCTTTTATATTTTGAAGCTTTTGATCTTCGTTTTGGTACCGCTCCATTTATGTCAAAATATTCTGAAATTTTGTCGAAAACTTAGACACTCGTAAAACATGAAACAATTTATCTTCGGAAGTACGTGGTCTGGTATCAGCTTGCCTTGACAAAATATCTGCTACAAAATTTTTACTGCTAGATATATGCACCAGATCAAAATTGAACTTTTGAAGAGCTAACGCATTTCGTGCCATTCTGGCTGGTAATAACCGACACATTTTCAAATGAGTAATAGTCATGTTGTCTGTATAGATAATGAATTTTCTACCTATCAAGAAATTTGTGAAACGATTTGTTGCCCATACAACGCTGAGTCCGGCCGTACACGGACCACATATTTGCAGTTGATGCAACCACAACATTGTGGTCACGTTGACTGCACTTCGCGGTTGACCCAACCACATTTTTGTGGTCGATTTGCAGTCATAGAAACCGCACTTGCATTTGAGGCAACTGGCATCAAAAATTGAATGCTGTGAGACCAATATGAGAAAAAGTACATTACGGTGTACGCTGTTGGGTACGACTGCAAGTTTGTGGTTAGTGTCATCGCGGATGTCGCGATGACATCTCGGCAGAGATCAGCAGCAAGTTTACTGCAGACGTCCGTTTTGACTTTTGTGAACGTCTATGTACGTGTAGTACAGAATTTCTTATGGTCGGCTTGAGTTCACTGAAACGAGACTGCAATTTATTTTAATTTTTTTTGATATTGTTTGATAAAAATGTTACAGGGTTGGATACAATACGGTGCCACTAAACTTTTATTCCAATTCTGAATTTCTATAGGTTGTTATTAGGTTGTTACATGGAAATATGTTCCCTTGACAACTAAAGTTAACATGTTTCACAATTTTTTTCAGTCTCAATAACAGATGTCTCATTCAGGTCGCTGGATGGTTGGAATTCACCGTTATGGTGTTCTTAGGATCCATATCAGAAGATTCAATTCTGTATTGTTATTATTTTTACGTAAGTATATCAACGTGAAATCTAAACTGAATTTGTTTTTTGAAAATACCTTTATCGAAAATTTTGGTCTTAATTGGTTATGGTGTTATAATGCGAACTCAATAGGAGATTAGCAGATTATTTATTGAAAGGCACACAGATCATGAACTAATATCAAAATAAACTGTAAGCGAAAATGTAGAGAATAAAAACATTGTAATTAATGTATCAAAGCATGGTAGGCCTACAGTTCTTATAAATATTCAACACAATGTAATGTACATCTACCGAGACTATGTAGCTAGGGTTTTAAATATTGGAGAATCTCCAGTATCCAACATGTTTGAAAAGGTAAAATACCATACCATAAGATTCGTCTCAAACCTACAAGGGCTAAAAGTGACTTTGGCTGCAAAACTGAATTCCGTGAATATATGAATATATACCAATATAATAACAGAACAATTCCATTATTGATTCTTTCCCATTTCAGGTCGAAATTATTTGTTTGTTTTTTTAATTTTCATACTCATTTCTCTCTTCCGGTCCGGAAATTTTTAGTATTTTCAATAATTTTAACATTCCGTCAATTTATTCTTCTATATTTTTCAATCATCTCAACATGTTTTTCAAACAAAGAAAGTACGAATTTGTAACATTGAATTTTTTTGTACAGCTTTCCATCCTGATCCAATTTGCCACATCCGACTTGCGATAAATTAGAATCAACTCAGCCAGGTTCCTCCATAAATGAAATATTACATTTAAATAAATCATTCCAAGAAACATTATATTTCAAGGATTACCAGTAATATTGTTCATTCAGCTTATAACGAGTTTGTGCATTACTTTATAAACAACTGTATACTTTTTTCGACAATTTTCTGACCAATTGAAATTTTGATTCACGTCAATCGTCAATCGTCATTCAAAGAACTATATGAGAACAATTCCTCGAAGCGGAAATACAGACACTATCAGTTGACTCGATTGTTTTTCAATGATTGTGACAGTCCCTCGACGTTTCGAGAACGGCCATCGGTCCGACAACTAAAACATTAACTTCGCAACGGAAAATGTATTAATTCCCCAAAAAGGTGATTTACTGCTACAATCCCTCGACTCTTCTCAGTGATTGATGTCGTCCTCGAGGTCACATGTGCTCATAATTGCATCGAAGACTCTGGAGGATTTCTTGTATCGGGAATCAAAGGTGTTCGGCTTACTTCCGAATCGTTTATAACTTGTTCGAGTTCGATAGGTCCTTGTATCGTTTGTTCAGACAACGATAAGGGTTTGCTGTTTGGATTTTTTCACGGAGGAATGTTTCATGTGAGGATTTGATAGGGTTAAAATGACGAAACTAGATAGCTTCAACTTCAAGCAATTCACAATAATGAGTCCAAGACAACAAACAACAGGACTTTAATAAACTTCTCGACACGCGTTTCACCAACCAAGTTGGCGTCATCAGGAAGTGAAGCAAACTCAACTTTATGCCAGAGGTCACAGTTTTACCTTTTGATAATGAGTCGTCAATTATTTTCTATTTTAATAGCTTATAAATTGTTGTATCAAATCTACAATTGAACCTGATTTTGAACACAATTTCTCCCTTGAAGAGTCCAAATGAAATTGAGGTAAGAAAAGCTGAGTGGTTCCAAAACTTTATTTGACTAAATAGCTACATATACAGGGATATTCAAATTTGTTTCTGTACATAAGGATCTCGTAAACGATAAGAGATAGAGTTTCGGTTAAATTGTGGCAAAGTTTCGGCTGGTTCCTTAGATATTCAGGAAAAACCAAAAAATCCCCAATCATTTTTTTGCCTATATCTTCTTTATTCGCTTTATTATATATATTTTGAAAATCTGTCCACATTTTGCTATTGGCACTTGATGTGGGCTTTCAGAAGATATCCATGAATCTTTTATACAGGATGTCATTTGTCTTGGGCCACCCCCATCTTTGAATTTTTGAATACGGACCTGTATATTTTGTTGTAGTTTTTATATCGTCGACGTTCACTTCATACTGAAAAATTTAATTCAATTTTATATTTCGTTAAGTTTAAATTACGTCCCTGGAAATTAGTTTAATGAGTTAAATAAAAACAAAATAGCAACTTTCACGAGCCCTATCAGGCTAGCAAGGCGACTCCAGCATCAATTTGTACCTAATTAGTTGCTAATTAGTTACCAAAATAAAGATTTTGTTGCTCGAGCCTATCCTTAGAAATCGCAAATAATGCTATCGCGATATCAAGGTAGTAAGGTGACTCAATAAATTATATATTTTCCCGACGATCTTTACAGAATAGTTGGTTTTTTTTCAATTTCTTATGATCTCGCTATCTTGAAACTGTTTTTTCCTGGAATTGAAGATGTTATTTTTCTCGTTCTTGCTATCATGAAACTGGTTTTCCTCAGAATGAAATGTGTTTCAAATTGGTTGCTCACCAGGAGTATACTCAAATACACCTTGAGTATCAGCAACAGATATTTGAAACCGATCGGCCGATATAATTTTTTTTTTTCAGTTTCTTCATGTTTGCTACCTTGAAAGTGCTTTTGTTTGGAACGAAAAGTGTTTTGAATTTGTTGCTCATCAGGAGGGTACTCAAATACACCTTGAGTATCAGCAAAAAAATAGTTGAAACTGATCGGCCGATTAATTTTTTTTTTCATTTTACTCGTTCTTGATATCTTGATTCTAAGGAAAACCAGATTTAAGATAGCGAGAATGAGGAAAAAGAAAAAAAATTAAAAATCGGTCGATCGGTTTCAACTATTTTGATGCTGATACTCAAGGTGTATTTGAGTACCCTCCTGACGAACAACACATTTGATACACTTTTCATTCTAAAGAAAAGCAGTTTCAATGTAGCAAGAATTAGGAAAATGAAAAAAAATTAAAAATCGGCCGATCGGTGTCAACTAATTTGTTGCTGATACTCAAGGTGTATTTGAGTATACTCCTGGTAAGCAACAAATTTGAAACACTTTTTATTCTGAGGAAAACCAGTTTCAAGATAGCAAGAACGAGCAGAAGAGGTATATTCGATTTTTTCACATTCTTGAATAGGTCTCTAAAATACGCAACTTAGTCACAATTCAACCGACACTCTATCTCTTATCGTTTTCGAGATCCCCATGTACAGAAACGAATTTTAATAACCCTGTATATGTTGTGGTAACGTAGTAGTTCCGATTTTAATATAGAAGGATCTTATGTTTGCGAAAGTATAAACAAATCCAATTTACAAAAAATATTTGCACAATTTCCAAATTACCTCTAAAATAAATGGATATCAAACATTCGAAACTTTATGGACATCTATATGTGCTGTGTAATTTATTTATTAAAATGCTTAAAAAAAGTGATTCTACGAAGCTTGTTACCCACCAACTTGAAATTTTTTTATGAAGGCATTTCAAAGAATAATTCCGATTGTCCTGTCCTTTCACTCCATGTCATCAAAATATTTTTTCTCATATACTAAATCTCTTTCGGTTTATGAAAAAGTGGAAGTTCTATAAGTTTCCACAGAACACTTAGAATTTTCTAGAAACACCAGCGAAAGAAGAGAGCTCTTCTACAACGAAAACATTGAACCAGAGAGAACATAAACATCCACATTTCTGGGTATTACAATCAACTTCACATATTCCTGAACCTGAGTCTAAGAAGAGAGAACGCGTTGTTTTTATTCGAAATTGGCTTCATTGATCAACAGTCTAACTTTTCAATGCCACTTTTATAGAACGATTTATCTTTTGCCTCAGAAGAGGCTTCACTTTCAACAGTAACCTCTTCATTCGAGTGGAATTTCTTACCGGTGAGCAATTTTTTGAGGTCTGCGAAAAGCCAGTAGTTGCTGGGAACCAAATCTGGCAAATATGGTATATGCGGAAGCAATTTGAAGCCCATTTCGTGAAATTTTGCCATCATTTTCATTGATTTGTGGTACTGTGCGTTGTCTTGATGAAGCGGCACTTTCGTTTTCTTCAAATGAGATCGTTTTTCGGCAAGTTCGGCCTTCAAACGCTCCAGAATCATCAAGACGTTCTTGATTCGGTCATCAATGAGCTTGCGCAGCACCCGTTTTGAACAGTGCTCTCTCATGCTCAAATGCTCATGAAATGTAAAGCCGACACGTTCTTTTGATATCATTATAATTTCAGCTAACTCATGATACTTCACTTTTCTATTGTTGAAAACGATTTTGTGGATAAGTCAGCTAACCAACTGACCGAACCCTACTCAACCACTGTGAACGAATCAGCTCACTCACTGTAGCCCTTTTTTACGTTTCTCCATTCAGAGCTGATCTTTCTACGTGGTTGATTAATTGTTGGCCCATTGAGTTATTGAGATGTATTAGATTTCATCACACGGTTGCAAAATAAGGAAATTCTGGTTGTCAGTGCAGCTGGAATCAATTTATTTTTTTCTCTGAGATTGATACAACCACATGAAAGCATCTCGTTTGAACTCAATGTACGTGGTGGTTCTCTATTTGACTCCTAGTGTTTCCATCAATTATTATCATCTTGCATCTTGTCCTGTATCGGACAGCATTCGTTAGGGTACTATAATTAAGAGTAATGTAGATATATCTGAAATACCAGCCAATTCTCTTTTGAAGAGAGCTCTGGACAGATACCACGGAAACCAATTCTTTCGATTTCTCGAAAGAACAGTGTTTTTTCGAAGCAAAATTCACATAGTTAACACTAATCATCAACTTGAAGGCTGCACTTGTACTTCTCTTGATATCAGGTCGAGGGTCTTTTAATGACAAAGTATCTTACGTCACTACTAATGTGGAGATTTTCCGAAACATCTTTGACTAATGGAGTTTGTCACTTGAAACATGTTAGTTATTATTCCCTCGGATACCCAATGGAAAAAAAAGTTTTCCATATGAAGAGGCCATCCAAACTTCCACTACGAATCACTCTGAAGGTGATGGAGTGAAGTAATAAGGTTGACTTAATCAATGACCTCCGAAGGTTGATGATTTTTTTAAGGGCAAAACACAAGCACTACAGAAAAATCCTTAAGGCTCTCTTGGATTTGAATCGCTCGAGATCAAATCCAATAAATCCACCTAAATGTAGTTTTCCAGATGAAAGAGTTCGAGGTGTAGTGAGTTGAACCTCAAAACGAATTTCTGATATGTACCACTCTTGGTGGAATCAAATGTGCCAAGTTACTTGAACTCCTCCCGTGAAAGTATACAGTGTGTCCAAGATAAGGATCCTAAGCATGGGAATCTCAGTACCTGTTGGAGATACAGCTTAGGTTGAATTAGGAAAAAGTTGTGTTCTTTAAAGCTTATTTACATGCCGTTTAGAAACTTGAAGAATTTTCATGGCCTGCTGAGATATTTGGGAAAAACGAGAATTTGACAATATCAATTTTATTTTTTTCTGACTTTATTTGAAAAGATATCAAAAAACGAATAACACTTTTTCATTG
>WOGN01008685.1:0-11167 GCA_015342105.1 Leptinotarsa texana
CTATGGACAGCACAAATGTGCTGGGTTGAATTTTTTAGTGCATCGTCTTTTGACTTTCCCTCTAACACATGATAGGTTCTCAAAAGAAAGACGTACAATACAGGAAATTGCAGCCACCAACGGTTTCTCGAGGGGTACTGTAGATGACATAATAAGGAAAAAGAAGTTTATATATAGCTTGTTGAAAATAAAATAAAGTAATGTTGTTGGGTTTACTGATTACTATATAAAGACACATTGCAAAAATAAATTTGGATAGGCAATATTTTGAAAATTATTTCATATAAACATAATAGATAAGGCAAAATTGTAAAATCAATTCAGGTAGGAAAACCTGTATGGTTGGTACGCCTGGATGGTTTACCTGTATGGGTTACCTTTATAGCAAAAATTAGGGTTATCTCGCATCATTAATATGTGTTATAATACAAAAAATATCATTTGATTAAAATAACACTGTAATTTTTGTAATCTCAGGTTACACTTGGCGTTTTGGTAGATCATTGCACGTTCGTCCAATTCTGATTATTAATGTGGCCTGGGTAGAGCTGAAAACTTCACGACGATTTTCGTGTTGCTTCGATGGCCGAAAATAATTATATCAGACTCCTGTAAACTTGAGAGTGGGAAAATTATTGGTTCTAATAATTTTGGCACTTCTAATTTTGGCTTATATATTTTTTTCAGGCAGGAAGTGTAGATATTTCAATTGACTCTGTGTGAATGAATCGCATCTGGTTACCTAAGGGGAGAGGTTGAAAAGGGAAATTTGAACCTAAACTAAAGTTTTGGATAACATCCTGTATATGTATCATCATCTTAGCGTTTGCCAGAAGAAATAAATATATTTCCTCGGTGACAGTACTTTCAGGTTTTGAGAATAGAAGATGGACTCATTCAGGTAACATCTCTTCGTACGATTTTTGCTCGACAGTTACAAAACCGCTAACAATCGCAATACATTTTTCGCTAAACACTAACTTGAAAAAAACTAAGTTTTTGAATAAAAACTTTCAATCATTCATTTCATTCATGAGCAAAATCATAAACTTACTCATTGTACTCTTCAAAGGTTCATATCACGCAGTAACTTTTCTCGGTGGAGTTTTCAGTTTGTCCTTCATTGCACATGGGAGCAGATTCTTTGTTAATCTATATTTATTTACTTTACAGATTATGGAAGATACGAAACATAAATGAAATAAGATTTTTTTGAAAATATACTAAAAACTAAAAAATTATTCGGAGTATCCGAGATAGCGCTCATCACATCACTCTCCCCAACATTCTTCGGTATTGATCAGCCCAATGATGTTATGATTTTTTAACTAATCAATACCGTAGAATTTTGTACATTTTTTAATGAAATCCTTCAACATAAAACATTTTTTTCTTATTTTATTTTCAAGTTTCAGTTTCTAGTTTTTATCCACCCTAATGCCACACAGTTATCGGCAAGTTTTAACCTTTTACCTTAACTTGGGTGGTGTATCGCTAACCACGTATCATTTTTAACCACCCCAGTGCTACACAGTCCTCAGCAAGATACAACATCTTGAGTTGGGTGGGGATCCATGCTTTTATCTGAATTCGGAGTTGACAAAGTTCATTGCATTGATTATATTGGAGTTGTATCTTCTTCATAGTGTACTACTACAGTGATATCAAATCTTGTCATTTGATACCCATACTGATGTAGTTGTGAAAAAATATGTAATACACCATTTTGTAACTACACCCATCTTGAACTTACATCTATTTAAAAGTGTAAAACTATTCTACTAGTCAAGACCTGTCATTTGATACCCATATTGAGGTAGGTGTGAAAAAATATGTAATCCGCCATTTTGTACCTGCGGCCATTCTGAACTTGCATCCTTTCAAAAGTGTACTACTATTCTGCTATTCAAGCCCTCTCATTTGATATCCATATTGAGGTAGTTGTGAAACAATAAGCTGCGCCCATCTTAGATTTACAATGACACAGATTGTCTAATTGTATTGTCATCAAAATAAATGTTCGTATCAAATTTCATGTCAATCTGTTAACAGAAAAGGGGTCAAACTAAAATTACTAAATTTGACTCAAACAAATGAATAAATAAATAAACAAACAAACAAACAAACAGGGCAAACTAAATGATGAATGTTATGTTAATGAAAATATTTTTGAAGATTAGATGTCTGGTGGATCATCGAGATTGGAATACCTTGTTTACAGCTCCCATAATTTAATCAAATACTGTTATATGATTGATAAATATTTCAGCACGTATTTCACTGGATCATCTGCTATATAATAAAAAATGAATTGATCTTTTGCGATATCAGAACGATATCAAAAAATATCTCTTCCGGAATTAGTTTTTTTTAGACCTGAAAGAATTTCTTTTGATTAAAAACGTATTTACATTTCTATTTTTATACCATCCCTCGAACGACGTATATCCTGAAATAGACTATCTAATAAATTTCCCCAGTGATTTGCGTTTCAAATTCATTTTCACGAACAACACTCATTAAGAGTCAGAAAGGAGAACACAAAATCGAATAGCGAGCGATAATTAACATCTGTTTGTGAAGTATTTCGCTACGTTCTACGATAAACAAATATAGTTGATTGGAACTGATGACAGCAGATCTACTCGAGGAATGTTATGTATATCCCTTTGTTGAAAAAAGAGAAATTTAGTCGATATATAACTGGTGTTAAGCATATTGATCTCTTGTGCTATTACTATTCATTCCACAGTTCATATCTTGAATGCAAACAGTGGAGACAATTTCATATAAGGCATTAATGAAAGTTATTTTCTATCGTATCTACGTACAATAGCAGGGAGGGGGAAAAAAGGACAACATTTGCATCTGTTCTTCTAATTTTGTTACGATTTCAATCAATCAATCAAAATGTACTTTATTGTCGAAGATACAGAAATGAAAAGTGATAGGTGTCATAAAAATAGGTACTTTGAAAACATATTCAAAGTATACAGATCAGAGCTAAATGTAAACATCAAACGAAAAGTTAAAAAAGACAGTTTTAATACCAGTAGGTACTAAAACAAAAAAATTAAAATTAATTGTTTATAGAATTAAAATTTCTGTCTGAATATAACTCGTCTAAAGAATAATAGGCCTTTGAAATCAGAAGCTTTTTTACAGACTTTCTAAATTTAGTGGTAAATGTTATGCCTTTGATCTCAATTTGTAAATGGTTGGTTATTTTTTTTTTTCAATTATATATGAAAGACCTTTCAATTTTTGATGATATTGGAATGAGTAAACTAATATCCAGCTTATTTCTCTTATTTCGTCGAGGTGAACTGAAAATTTCTCTCCTATAGGTATTTTTTTGCATCCGACATACCATTTCCAAGATAAGTGAATAAAGGTCGACAGGAATCCCTGCATCCAACACATATTTCTAACTTCTCTTTTTTGTAGTACAAACACCCTATCAAACATGTATTGGCAACACGTTTCCCAAAAACAGATACCGTATCGCAGATGGAAATCAATTAGTGCAAAGTACACAGTTTTTGCCTCAGTCGTACTCAGTTCTTTTGCCGATACTCTGTGTGCAAAGCATCCTGACCAAATTTTTTCACATAGGTTATTTATGTGACCTTCAAAATTAAAATTTTCATCTATTTGTAATCCCAGAAATTTTCCTAACACTTTGTTTACTATTAATTGAGTACCCAGGTAAATATCCAGTTTGGAGAACTTGAGGGTGGTGATGCTAGTTTTTGAGATAATAAATGACAAGATATTAGCATCACACCAGTCTTTTATTTTTATAATATCCTTGCTGATCGAATTATGCAGTTCCTTTCAATTTTTGCGATGCCCGAATAATGTCGTATCATCTGCGAATTGGGTTATTTTTGCAACTATATTAATGCGAGCTAGGTCGTTAATATATAACAAGAAGATAATTGGGCCTAGAACCGATCCTTGTAGAACACCACAAGTAACTGTATGGGGGATGTGATATGATGTCCAAGAGTTCTACTTTCTGAGTAATCCAAGATATATGTCTAAAGCCATATACTTCTAAACATGATAAAGAACTGTAACTGTGAACATATGTTCGAGAAGAGTGTACCAATATAAAAAAATAAAGAATAGCTAATCGAATGTACATAGCTCGCGAAGTTTGAACATCCACCTTATTTTTTGAACACACCATTTACAAAATACTGTTACGTTTTTACACGTGGGTAAACCAATAATTAACTGGACAATAATCAATATCAACTTTATTTCACTTCAAATACAACGATTTCAACTATTATTCGAATGTCTATAGCCTTACTAGATCGCTCCGCGTACTGCACTGTAACTTCCACTTTACTGTTTCGATGGGCGAGTGGATGGCGCTTATATTTGGCAACGAAGGCGTTGGAGTATTCCTCGGAATTCCATCGAAGTTGGTGGAATATTCGCCGGTAATTCCATCGATTCGATGCGAAGAGGCGCGAAATGTCGGTCGAAATGAGCACGCTCTCCTCCACGTCACATTGGTTTATGGCTACCGGTGGCTGCCGGCGTTATTTTTTTAGGACATGATCTACGACAATACTCTGCTGGTGATGACTAATTTGTGTCAAAAACATTAGTCTTTACAAAAAGTATATTGATTGATTGATTGATGAAAACATAATATTCACCCTACAAATAGATATTCATTAAATATACATTTTTTTAAATAAAATCTGGGTCATTTATACATAACCCACCCAGTAGGATTTGCAAATGTCGAAATAAAACAAGTGCTTTTTCGGCTGGTATCATGATTTATGTTTGAAGATGATTGACAATGTTTCATCTAGAATTTCATTATTTCGGACTTCCATTGTCTGATATTATATAAACTGATTTGAAATCCCTGAAATAAATAAAACAGAAGAATTGAAAAAATTAAAGAAGAAAAATAAAAATGAAAAGCTGAAAAACAATTATATTAAGCAAAAACCTGAAATGAAATAGAGTGAAGTAAAATACAAGTAAAAATGAAACAAATTGAAAAAAAATAAAATAAAAATTGAAAAGTTGAGAGATTTACGACGCTTCGATTGTTACTATCCACAATCGTCTTCAGATGATGACTGAACCGATTCTTCCGTGAGCTGACTATTTATAGGTCATTTTATTTCACTTATCTTTCTTTCTTTCTTTTCTCCGCTTTACTGTTTTAGTGAAAGATGACCGTTTGGCAGCAGCTGGCCATTTTTCGTTTGTTAATAGGTTTCTATATGTTGTGTACCTCTACGCTAGCTTGACTGAATACATTGTTGGATAACATGTATGCGGCTTCTTTGAATTTTCTCCTAAACCAATGTTCCTCTTTGAGTATGATCTCAGCTTGGGACTATTCGATGTTATGTTGATGGGTCCAAACATACTCTGCTATTTCTCATTTGCTGGTTTCCCCTCGTTCTGTCTGTTTGCGCGAATGCGAACATTCAATGGCCTCTTAGTTTCACCGATATAAGGTAACCCGCACTGACAAGATATCCGATAAATGCATTTCTTGGAATCGCATTTCTCGTTTGGTGGCCTGGTTTTCTTGAGGCTGATACATATAGTGTTTCCGGATCTGAAGCAGGGAAGTGCAAGCACTGTTTGTAACGGCTTCTCTTCCTTTCGGGGCTCCTGCTGTCTTTTAGCCAAAGTCTGTTTCACCATCGCTTTGGAGTAGCCATTTTTGATGATGTCTAGTTCGGTCTCGAGACCTTCCTTCATATTTCAAAGCCCGAAAGCACGGTCAAATAGAGTTTTGATGATTCCGCTTTTAGTCGATTGATGGTGGTTGGATTCGTGGTTCAGATAGTGTCCCGTGTGAGTGAGTTTTCGGTATAGAGATGTTTCCCACTTAGTGTCGGTTCTCTTCACCAATAAATCTAAGAATGACATATAGTTGTAGGCTTTCTTCTCCATTGTGAAAGTGATGGAAGGTCTTACGCTGTTGATGTGTTTCAGGAAGGCGTCTAGTTCAGTATTCCCTTGGTTCCATATCATGAAGGTGTCGTCAACGTATCTAAACCAGACATGAGGTTTATTGTGGGCTTCTTCAATGGCCAGAGTTTCAAACCACTCCATATATATGTTGGATATGACTGGTGAAAGTGGAAATCCCATTGACAGTCCCTCATTCGTCCTTCAGTTGGAAATACCAGTTTCGGTCGCAGCTTCCTAGTAATTCCATAATTACCTTTATAGGTAAATTCGTTCTATCTTTCAGGTCCTCGTCTTTGGATAGCTTCCTCTGTATGATTTGGAGTGCTTCTTCAACCGGAACGTTGAGATAAAGGCTTTCCACGTCGAAACTAATTAGTTGATCTTCCTGTGTAACTTCAATTGCCCCTAGTAGTTCAACAAAATACCTTGAATTCTTTAAAGAAGACGGACAGTAATAATAATGATAATAATAATAATAATTCAGTGAAGAACATATTTGCTACTGCAAGTACGCTTGCCATTCCGTTTTTACTCTACTCCTTTGGAGTAGTGAAATAGACGCAGAAGGAGCTGTATCAACTCGACGTGCAGACCCGAAAACTGATGCATCTCTATTGAAATTAACATCCCAAATCATCCGTTCCACAGAAAAGTCATGAACTTTTGAGTTTTGAGTGTCTGCATGGTCCACGACCGTAAGAGAGCAGGATTGAATTAGGTTTCAAGAAAAGAAAGGTTTTGGCTTTGGTTTTCTACTTCTTCATCTCTATACAAAAAAAATGTGGGAATCTTTCTATGGCTGGGATTTAATCAGATAAGCAAATGGAAGTCAATACGTACTGTCATCGGTGACATGAGATGATTGAACTCATTTGTAACATAAAGTCGTAATTTTATGAATGAATCGAGTATTTTTCCTCATAATGTTATCTATATTTGCTACTGAAGAGCTGATAAGAAAAGTGTCTTACAGCGAAACATCGAATGTCTTCTAGTGAAGATGACACTATGGAATGGCCATTGAAATTTTACTTCTTTCATTTACTACATTGTGCAGCAATCCTGTGAATTATTTTCTGTGAATTCAACAAAGTTTGGAATACAAACTGAATGGAGAAAATTGTTTTTTGTTCAATGGCTCCGTTTTAATGTCATGTGTTTTTGCAGCTCCATATCTTAATAATTTATACTACTGTGTTATGGCATATACTGACCGATAGAGTATTTTTTACTCAATACATTGATGCTGTTCATTTTTTCTAAATTTCAGTGTTTCACCTCTTCTCAGGTTATTATAATAGTATGATGTCGTTAAACGATTTTTGGCCAATTTTCCTTTATGAACCATTTTGGTTCAATTTGAATTGATAATTAACCAGCCATTTAGCAATGATAGTGTTTATAAACATACTGTTCGACGTTGGTTTGCGAAATTTCGTTCCGGAGATTTAATTCTCGGAGATAAGCTCCAAAGTGGCCGACCTGCAGTAATTCAGGACAGGGATTTTAGGACCCTGGTAGAGACTGACCCATTACAAACGGTGCGTAGGATGGGGGAAGGACTAAGCTTCAGCTCCCATGAGGTTTTTGATGGTTTAAAACGTATTGGAAATGATAAAAAGCTCGAAAAGTGGGTGCCCCACGATTTGAATGATAGACAAAAACTATCACGTTTGGAAGTCTGTTCTTCTTTGCTTTTGCACAATTAAAACGATCCTTATTTGGATCCAATCGTCACATGTGCTGAAAAGTGGATCCTCTACGATAACAAGAGACATTCAGGACAGTGGTTGGACATCAATGAGTGTTACAGGACTCAATCGAGGTGATTACAGCTTCTCAAAGAGTTCGAGCCTGTTCGGAAGGCCCACATAATAGCCATAGAGAAATGAAGTAAAGCATTGGGTCTTATTGCAGAACATTGAAGACCTCAGCTTTTCTCATTGCTTTCCTCAGGTCAAAGAGGTAGAATTTGGGAAATGAAGGGTTCATCATTGTCTGCCAGGATGATGTTTTCAACACCTCAATCTATCGCAGTCGCGTCATGGGAAAACCGTTTTCTGACACTAAGGGTAGGGCCCATGTCCATCATATGCGATCTCAGCATATATCCATCGACATAACGCGGCCCTGAAAGCGTTTCATCACCACCTACGGTACAGTTTTGAAGAGACGCCGGTGTTGCTCTATGCTCGGAAGGATATTGAATCTGTTGTGCGAAGTGGGAAGTGCCAAATCTATTAGAACTGTTCATTTTCCACCATCAGAATGAGACGATACTCGTGGTGGAGTTTTCAGCTCTCCCTCCGGTAAAAAATTAACAATAAAAGTAACAGATGTGATTATAATAAGTAGGGATGGTCATCTCACACCTGATGCTCGGTAGAGAGGAATCTAATCTTTCGTCGATTCTGACTGTAGGACTACAATGATAACCCCAACACTCTGGTCTTAGAACACAAGATAGCCCTCCCCCACAACCGACCCGTCCGAGGGGTTACAGGCAAGATAGTGGGGTCTTACCCGATGATATACCTATTGATGACGACCGCGACGACACCGGATCCTCTAATTATACAAGCGGACTGAGAGTTAGCCTGATGCATTTCAACGAGTGTAGTGAGCTCGCGCGAAGGGGATAAATGATAAGAATGCATGTTCTGCGATGTGGAATGCCACCGGAATATATCCCCTTTTCCACTCAAAATCTAAGAAATTCTGTCTTTTATCTTGGACGACGAGGCAACGTACCATCTCCTATTCCTACTAACGCAGTAGTGAAAGTTATAGTTCTACCTCCGGTAGGTTTGATTGAATAGGACTGCTACTGGTGGAGGCAATAGGAACATGTATGATCTTCCACAAGATTAGGCCCATGAAGCCACAACTGGCTTGAGTAAATGCAGAGGTTCACAATATTCTCACAGGCAAGTTAACACCACCAGTCCATGATTTTATTCACATAGGTCAGGAATGTTTATTTATCGACAGGCTCATCTGTTGCTGCCCTGGCATTCATTTTCCTGGGTGACATTAGAAACTGGAATTTAGCTTCGCTGTTCCCATTTTTGTTATACCCATTTTTCAAATGATCGAGTTCCTCGAGAAGGCTCTCAGGCACACATAAACTGAAGTATAATCACCCATCTCGTTAGTTTTGGGTGGAAATTGAATTTTTATTCAGATATCTGTCTGTGTGCGTTAGTTTTTATGTGAACTTTGTCCTATTTCTTCACATGTCCACTTCTAAGAAGGCGATTGCTCTTTGGGATTTCCGTTCCACTATGGATTTGATTTTTCATTTCAGTCAGTTCAGATAAGAGATAAATTTGTTAGTTGCTCTTCAGCGTGCTACCATACCACGAATGTGTCATCACGGTCGCTCGGTCTAAGGTATGTTTTTCCCATGAAAAAGCTTGCTACCACAGAATTCAGTGATTCGCCCGTTCTTAGAAAACACTGAACCACTATACAAGGAAACCACGTCGAAGTTAACTGGTATGTCTTTTGGGTGTAGCATCAATATTTCTTATCTTTTCGATAAAATGATTAGGGTTAATTTTTGTTGGGAGCGGTTACAGTACGTCTATGCAACAATCTTTTAATCAAAACTGAATTGAATGAAAGTTCAATATAAAATTGTAATTGATGATAAGTTAGTACGTTAGTACTCTTTACTATTATGTCATTTCGTTCCTTATTGTTTGTCAATTTCTTCTAATACATCATTATAAGAAAGTCTTTTTCTGTAAGTTTAGAACTACCTTCACAATAGGAAAGTGTCCGCCATATTGGATTTGGAACGACGTCGCATGACTATTCCCGTCAGATGTGCAATAAAGCAATCCACTTCAAATAGATGAATTCTCGAGAGAAAAATATCTGTCAGAATGCGGATTTAGTTTCACAATCTTTTGATCATCGGTCGGAAATAAACGGTACCATTATTATTATGGATTATGCAGACAAATTGGTTATTCTAACCCATGCTCTCAATATAATGAAAAAAAAAACATTAGCTATGCCTTTTAGATGCGCGAACGATGAAAAAATCGGGAAAAGAATTTTGGCCTAAATGAATTCGGCAAGTGTTGACAACTACACATATAACAGTAGGGAACGGGAACCCCAATCAATTCGAAAAATCAAAAACTTTTTTTTCTGTTGAATGATTCTTATGATGGAGACACCTTCATCATTTGAATTTTTGAAATATTCACCTAGGAATCCCAACAGAGCCACATGACAATTATTCATATGGAAAGATGACCGCTATAAATGTGTGAAATCCTTTCACATGTAAATGAACCAATTCAATTCCAATCAAACGTATAAAGTTTCATGTTATGATTAAACGAGCTTCCAGTTTGTGTCTGAAAGTTACTTCTTTGCATGATCTACACATCCATGTATAGAGTTACTTCTTTTGAAATTGATTACCTCCTTCCTTTCTTCGAAAGATTCTTACATTTTTTTTGTGAAAAAAATGTTGATGAAATTTATGTTTCATAAACATTTTCACACCTTATTTCTAACTTTGCCATATTTATATTCATAGAAGTTTCTTTTTTCTTAACAGGCGGGACTAAAGTGACCCCTTTTTCAAAAAGAGACTATAAAAGCCAGGTTAAAAAACATGCAAAACATTGGTGTGTATGTTTTGAATACGATGACATGACAAATTGTTCAATGGATTCAAAATCAACCTCTACCCACAAGAAACTTTAGGAATAGTTTGCAGATTTTTACATTGAGCAGATCTGTAGTGTCAAACTTTAAGGGTTATTCCAATATTCATTTGTTACTCACTCGAAAATGAAATGAAATTGTGGTAAACTGATTCTAATGGAGACTTCACTGTGATTATGTGAATAATACTGGTAGATAATTATAGATCTGGAGGTCTAGCAAAGTTTCCATAAAGAATAACTCTTTTTCTTTTATGATTTTGGCTCTTGTTTTCCAAAAAACATTCGACCAGTCAAACTGGTTAAATTCCGTAACCGTATTTTGCCATCTATTAGCTCCTCAAGCAAGACTGATCAGTCCTGCTTGAGTCCTTGTTGAATCCTGTTTCAGGAAGCTATTGTCATGAAGAGAGGCTTGAAAAAGTGCAAAATCGCTTCTCTAAATATATAATTTGGAAACTTGGCCTACCCTACTTTGGATTTACCTCGCAAATGAGGCTGTCTGTATTAGA
>WOGN01008687.1:0-11166 GCA_015342105.1 Leptinotarsa texana
ATTAATTAACGGCCGAATCAACCTGAAAAAAGCAAAAAGACTTTAGAAAGGTTCAATAGACCACACCAAGAACCAACTCTGATTCTGAAGATTCCACTGAAATATAATATTGGACTACAAAATTGAAATGAACCTTGTGGATATAGAAATACGAACTTAGTATGAATTAGATATTAGTTTCCAGTGAATTAAAATTGTAGTTTGGAACTTTCTATGGTTTTACCACTTTTATACCTTATATAACACCACAGTAGGTAATAATAGACGTAATTAGCTTAATTGAGTACCTGCATTTTGTTCACTTGTGACAATGTGGATACGCTAATTTGAAAACCGGTGAGCAAACTAGATCGATTTGATCATTGAACATTGCGGGGTACATTCGCAATGTTTATGCTTATGAATTTCTAATGATTCCAAATAATTCAGTTTGCAACCCTTCCTTGCAAAGTACAAAATTTCTGTATTCTGTATGTAGATTCGGGAACATGCCAAGAAATGGTTTGAAAATTTCTGAAGGAGTTTTCAAGTTCAGCACAACGTTTTGAGAAATTTCGACCACATTGTTCCACATAAGCTCTATTACACTCTGGACACTTAAGCTTATTAACTCCAGATTTCTCCAACTTCATCTTTGGCATTGAAAAGGAAATCAGACAGCCTGGCATGGGGTCTGAATGCCACTTCCACATTGTTTTCTTCTGAAGAAATCCGCAATTGTTTGTGTTCCTTTACCAAAATATGTTAGAGTTACCCATTTCTTGATTTCTGATCATTTAATTTTCCTAATACAGTTCAAAAACAAATTTTATAAACAGGATTCAGGTTTACCAATAGGCTCACCCCTTAGTCCACTTTTAGCAGACATATTTATGAACAGCTTAGAGACCACTATAGTAAATTCCGACCTGGATAAAAAAACATATTCAAATTTGGTACAGATATGTAGACGATATTCTCGCTTGTTTCAGAAGTACTACACTACAGTTGAAATCATTAGTGTACGAACATCTTCAAAATTCGAAACATAAAATGGATAAAGATAATTTAAAAATCCTCTACACATGCAAAAAAATGAAAACGATGAATCTGTTGGAATCTATGGAAATAAACAAGTCAAAGAAAAATCCCAATTCTATCCTCAGCGAACAACTTGATCTAATCAATAATCCTCTTCTGAACCTATAACCCAGATCCCAGAACTAACATTATATCAAAAGTTTTGTTCTGTTATGTTCTTTAATATTCCATGTATAGTATAGATAATGTAGGTATCAAATTATTTATGAAAATGGTGTAATGACCGAAACTAGTCAAAAAATATATAACTATCGTGGAAAATAGACAAAATTGTGTTTTTATAGTGTATCCTCAGTATATTTTATGTCATATAGATAGATATCTCCTTATATCTAGAACACGATAGAAAGCCATTAAGGCTGTCGTGAGGCTGAATATTCATATCATATCGGAAAGAGAATAAATCAAGAACAGATGGAATTAAGTTACCATAGCAACTCAGTTAATTATTCGAAATAAGATTAGATGGTTTCTGAAACTGGTTAGTAATTATATTCGTTAATTAGTTTTTTTCAAATCAGAATTAGGTAATTCTATGTCTGAAAGCAATAATGGAATCCCGATATTATCAAAATCTGGTGGTAGGTATATTGAATGTATAACTGAGAAAATATTCAGTTGGAATTTCGATGTCTCTCAGGTTTGTTGACCAACTACTATTGACTTCAAGAAATTCTTTAACTTGATTTTTCAATTCTTTCAATTCTTAGACTTGATTTCTTGATATTTTCTTTCGTATTCAATTTTGATAGTACTTTATAATAATATGATTATGAAGGTACCACCCTTTCTCGAAAACAGGAAACAACAGCTGAGAAATATTCAATAGAATCGTTATCTTCGATGATTGAGGTAATGAAATGATAATAATAATAATAATTTTCAAAGTGATAAATATACTAATAACATGATGATTACTGTAAGAATCAATTTGGAAATAAACACATTACAATCCCACACAAATTACTGTACGTGGGAAATAAATACACCCCCATTATTGCCAATCATAGGAATAGCTCAAAGCTTAAGGAAGGCTATTGTACAATTCTTCTTCTTCTAACATGCATATAATCTTTGTTTGCTGAAAAGTAATTGTGGTTAGGAAAAATATCTGTTTCATTGGGATAATTTGTGTAGATGATATGTTATTTTCAAATCATCAAAACCTGAAACACACCCAAAAATCTATACTTATATGATAATCTACAAAGGGTTTGAGTAACTTTTTTCAGATTGAGGTGCCTGTGCGAAAGTAGCGATTCACATTGGATTTTAATCGCAGAAAAAACGAATAGTGAAGTTCGAAGTATACTGAGTTGCACCTCAAAACGTTGAGCAGCCACAGTCAGTCACGTATTTCTGATATGTACCACTCTTGGTGGAATCAAATGTGCCAAGTTACTTGAACACTTCCCGTAAAAGTATCTATGGAAGAGAGACAAATCTCCAACTTTTCTTCAATGTTCCAGGCTATCAAGGTTGCATGTGACGTTCGCGTCTTCAGTCAGGCGGATGGCTCTTTTCTGGATAGAACCCAACAGCTTCATGGTATAATTCGGGGCAGAGCTCCAAAAAGGTATGATCTGAACTTTTGCTGGGGTGTGTACACTTTTCTGGTTCGGAACAGTGTTCCAAGCTTTCGAGAAGCAGCCTTTGCAATTCCAGCGACATGATTGTTCCACCTCGAATATCGATCTATGACATATTATTGCTCCAATCTATTAAGTCTATTCGAATTTTATCATTTGAAGAGAAAAAATTCGGAAGTTCACTTTTTCAGCTAGTAAATGGCAAATATGTGGTATAATATGTTATAGTGATTGAATTTGCACTGAACTAGTCACAGATGATGTTTATTTTATTTTCTATTACGGTTTTGAGATCAGCCCAATAAGACGCTTCATGAAAGATGATTGTATCGTCTGCAGAGCTAATGGTTGAATCAGATATATTGAAAATAATATTGGCCCCAAAACCCTTCCTTGCGGAACCCCATATTGAATGTTTTGAAATTGGCTCCCTTTATCATTCCATTTCATTTGAAAGCATAACTCTACAAGGCATCCAACAATGAGTTCTTCCTCATGAAACAAGTTTCTCATTATCCAAAAAGTGAACAATTATTTATCACATTTTCAAATATTTTACAATACCAACTTCGTGATGCTCTTGTTCAAGTGAAACATACAATTTAAACATCAATCAAAATAACGAGTAGTGAGCGTTTTACTAATTGAAGAAAAAACTACAAACTATCAATATTTACTATCTTCAGTTTGAAATATTATGCAATATGTTTCGATATCCGACTAAATACCTACAATCCTATTCAATTATGATCATGACACAGTTATTAATTTATATACTTCTCTTTAAACCAATTAAAAATCCCTTCTGAACCTACTTTTCTCGTTTATCAAATAATTCCAGTGACAATTAGAAGGTTATCAGGAATTAAAAAATGTGTTTGAATAATGATGAAAAGTACAAGACACAATGAATTAGGCATAATACGAAAGAGGAAGATAATTAGATTATAATTTATTTGAGAAAGAAGCCTCAAATGATAGCCTTATATCCATACGATTGCGATACCTTAATATTCCATTCGAATAAAGTCTAAGAAAGTAGAGCCTGCGATCAATAATAAGAAAAAATGCTAGCAATTTTTACGAAAATGATTCACAACATTGTTTACCCATCTTTATAGTTTTTGTAAATATTTCGTAATAATTAAGTCGACACGAATGTTAAATCAATGCTATCTCAAGTTCATCTTCAATAAATATGTCGGTTAACTGTGCAAATCGCTGGAAATGAGAGTCATTTTGATACTACCGTCAACAGGCGCCTGAAGAGAAATTTTTGAGGTTATAGACTAGTCAATCAAAAGATAGGATTTCAGAAATGATTAATTATATTCCTTGAAAAACAATGCGATGATAACATGATGTTTTATAATGATATTTCTAGTTAGTTTTATTTCAGGCATGATATCATAGAATAACCATGTGTAGTTGTCATAATGATAGCTATCAAACGCTCAATGGGCGATTAAACTATTCTGACAAATAACCAGAAGACGACAAGTGATACTAACAAATGAAACGTTTTTTTTTCGAATTTCTTGTTATATTTTATGATATTGATTTGTTTATTTTATTTCACTTAGCGGTTTACATCAACAACCACATTCAAATTCAAGTTTAATCAATGCAAATACTACAAATATTATCTAGTGTTCTCTAAATCACACACCCACATTCATTTATCAAATTTCATCTTTTCAGTTATCATATGTAATATTTTTGGGTTCATAACTTTCTAGTCTGAAAAATAAACAGAGCAAAATCAACAGAAAATCTGCTGAAGTGCAAAATGTTGCAGAGTCTAGTTAGTGAGTAAGGTGTATTCATAAATTTTGCCAACGGATCGAATAATCTATTGAAGAAAAAAGAAATTTCTGTACTTAGCTTTCTTCAGGTGATCAACGTTTTGTTTCGATGATCTGGAAGAAGCGCAAAATTCTGAATCTGCTGAAGTGATCACATAATGAAATGGCGTAAAACAAAAATTGTCACCAACAAACAACAATAACGACGACACCTTTATAATATGGAATCATAGGAATTATGAACTAGATGCTTTGCTTCCATCACTTTCACAATGGAGAAGGAAGTCCACAATGAATTTCCATTCTTAGACGTATTGGCGAAGAGGACCGACAGACACCAAGTGGGAAAAATCTGTATACTAAAAACCCACTCACACGGGACAGTATCTGAACCACGAATCCAACCACCATTAATAGACTAAACGAGGAAGCATCAAGACGAAGGAAGGTCTCGAGAAGGAACTGTACAACAACAAAAATGATTCTCGAAATCATTTATCGGAAAGGATAAAAAAATTTGGTTCAAGTACAATCATAACCTGCTTAAGATCCGGAAACACTCTCCGTAGCAGCCTCACGAAAACCAGGATATTGACGGCGGGCTGCGATTTCAAGAATTGCATTTACCGGATACCTTGTCAGTGAGGAAAATCCTATATCGCTGAAACTAAGAGGCCACTGATAGTTCGCATTGCCGAGCATAACCAGCCAAGAGAAACCAGCAAATCAGGAAGAGCAGAGCAAGTTTGGACCCATCAACGAGGAGAAACCAGTCAATCGGGAATATCAGAGCATATTTGAACTCAACAACATAACATCAGGTGGGCCAAGCAGGGATCATCCACAGGGAGGAACACTGGTTTATGAGGAAATTCAAAGAAGTTGTATATATGTTGTCTAACGACGCAGTTAGCGAAGCTATTGTAGAGATACGCAACATATGGAAAGCACTCGAATGACCTATAGATAGTCATCTTTCGGAGGAATAGTCCAGTCATCACCCGAAGACGATTGTGGATACTAACAATCGAAACGTATTGAAATAATTTGGATTGAAATATGTCAAATTTTATTTCATTTAAATTGCTGAATTTTCAATGTTTTGCCTAATTTTTATTTTATTGCAATATCATTTCAGGGTTTCTTGCTTATATAATGGTTATTTCCAGCTATTCATTTTAATTTTTCAATTTCATTTGTTGGATCTCAAATTATAGTATATCATATCAAACAATGGAAATGCGAAATGATAGAACGCACCATGAAATATTGTAAACCATCTTCAAACGAAAATATAGCTGTTTTCAATTGGGACATTGTTTTCAAGTGGATTTTTGGTTTTAAAAACGAAAAGGTTTTTTTTATCGGAGCGTTTACCAAGAAGGCAAGTACAGCTATTTCATTTTTCTCAATATGTAGGCAAAATGTATGAATACGACAAACTACTGACCAACAGGTGAACTTTCCATCTCATTTTTCATTACATCCATTGGAATTTCTATCAATTACGCTTTGCTCGTTTTACAGTTTTAGAATTCTTTGGGAAATTATGAACGAAGTTAAAAGGCACGTAATGGATAGTAACATCGGTTACAAAGATTATTCAAAGATTATTCAAACTTCTGGCGTTAAATATATCCAAAACAAGCACTTTTCCCACTCTTTCGAAAAGAGTATTGCAGTTCTGGAGTTTCAGAAAAGTACTCGTTTTGGAAATGAGGTAGGTAATTTTTCATTTCAGGTATGAGCGCAAGATTTTCAACTTTCAGTATTATGTTTCATCAGAAGAAAACAAAAGGTTTTCCACTTAGATTCACTGTCTTTACTCTTGTTCCACAGTGGAAACAAACATTTGTAGATTAGTAATCTATGAAATCTGTATAACTTCACCTAGTTTATATCACTAAATATACTTATATACTGCTCAACCACTGCTATACTGCATGACTACTTCTTAGGAGGTGTTCAAGTTATCCACCTCCCGTATTTATATTGAAAGACTCCATCTGTTAGCTCCTAATGTAATGCTGCAGTGCTCAAGACATGATGAGTTTGTCAACCATTTCTTTCAAATTTTCAGTCAGTGAAGTTAGGTTTCAAAAAATGCAGTGAGGTAATTTAACAGCGTTGATCACCGGTCTATTTCTTATATCTTTGCTCAGTAGGCCAAGGTGGAAGAATAATCTACGTTTCAGGTTTTGTTTTTGATGAACTCTGAGTTAACAAAATTCTGATATCTGCCAAATAAACACAGGGATGACAAGGTTGAATGTACAGCTTACTTTTCAATTCTAGTGTAGAACAATATGACAGAAATATGACAAATATTTCAAAATGAGTTAATGATTCATGTACATAGTTGAATAACATAAATTTTCAAAAGGAAACCTTTTGATGATGGAACTGGATTAATTCAAGTATATTTCAAGAGAAATGAGGCCGAAAAGACCGTTTGCCTATGTAGATCTCCATGAGAATAAAGCAGGTCCAACATGTCATTTTTGTGATTAGATTTCTTAAAAAGTCACTAGATTCCAGCAAAGTCATTAGATTTGCCTTAAAATTCACTGGATTTACCAAAACAGTCACTATATTTGTCAAAAATTTCACAAGATTTTTCGCTAGATTCACATAGCGAAAGTAGGAGATTCTAAATTCTAATTTCACCATATAAATTTTCATCAGTGAAAAATAGATCCATCTGGTTGATTTCATTACTATATTTATTAATATTCTGTTAATTTTCATTAGATTCCTGGCAATGTTGTCACTGGATCCATTGAAATCTTGTCGAAGTCATAACTGGATTCAAAAAAATCATTACGTTCATTGAAATTCTACTGAATTTCTGTCAATTCTGACACTAATTAACTATCGACGGCACTAAACTTGCTTTTTAAAAATACTTTTATTGTTACAAACTTGAAAGTGAAAAATTACAGAAATACGAAATATATGAAATTATACGTGTTGTTGGTTTGATGAATAAAATCTGACTGACTATGGATGCGAAGCTTCGAAGACGTCCGCTCCTGTGAGAACTGTCTTGTCAGCATCTGGAACAGGGTGGTGGTACTCCTAGATCAGCGGGATTGTCCTAGGTGGTGAGATAATTCACTATACTGATTAAAATTCTGAATTTTGGTCACAAGATTTACCAAAAGTTCATTATATTTACTAGAATTTCTTGTATATTTCTAATGATTTTGTCGACAGATTCATTGAAATCTCATTCATTCTCCTACTAGATTTTTCAAACCATGAATATGCTAACTAAAACTTCACTGAATTTCTGCCGATTCCGTCAGTGATTTAGCACTAGATTTAGCAGAAATTGTTTCTTCCATAATAACACCATTATTTCCAATTTTCATCATTTCAAACATTTTTTCATTGATTTGTTGGATACCATAACTAGTGTCAAATCTCAAATGACAATCTTCATATATCACTCATATATCACTTCATATATGCATATCTCTGTACATTATTTCATATACTAACGATATCTGTATATGCTATAGAAAAATTATTTTAATTTTTTTTTCAATGTATTGACATTGAAAGTTATGAATAAATGTTCGCCATCTCGAAATATATAGGTTTATTAAACAAAATTCGAGTTTTATTGAGTTCATTAGCAATCAGATCTTCATTGAATAGAGTATAATTTTTGAAATCAGGTCTTGATATCACCAGTAGCGTAACGACCACCCCATTTCGGTATCAGCTAGAATGTTTCCATATATTTTCCATCGTTATGCCTGAAAAAAGCGATTTATGAGAAAACAAAATAACATCATTTTAAGAAACGAAACTACCAACTTGAACAGGTTATTCAACTTGAATAGACGTTCTTTGCTTGTTTTCTCAAATTGTTATTGAGATCAATATAGGACTTTAGCCAGGGAAACTGTTTGAATTTCAAAACATGATGAATTGTGGTTGAAACCCAATTTATTTTGAAGACCTTGTTTTGAATGCGTTGCTTCCTCAGAGTGGAGAAAAAGCCATCAATTTGAACATTGCTCCAGCTATCTCAGAAGTCTTCATGCAATTCGTGGAGCGCTTCTGCATAGTCTAAGACTTCTAAAAGAATATTTACCTCAATCGTCAAGAATAGAGGAGAACTTCGATATTAGTATCTTCCCATTGAATTCTACATAGAATAAGTGCTGAGACTTATATCAGCCATATTCGTTTTTGATATCAAAATGAACCAATAATTTATCCGATTCACATGGATTATAAGAAATCATATAACTGTTTTTAGTCTATACTTATAGTTTGAATATTGAGTCCGCCACTTATGCTTTTTTCAATAAATAGAAGCTTATCAATATTTCGTTCTTATAGTGTTTTATACAACATACAGTTTCAAGCATATCCCGGTGGCGTTTAATAATGAGCTGGAGAAAACATGAAAATTCTCCATACGTGCAGTAAAGAAAGGGAGATGAGTTTGTTGGAAGCTTTGGAAATTAATAAATTGGATAAATACCCTAATTTCAAAACCCTCAGTAACCAACTAGAACTATGCAACTCTCAGCTTTTGAATTTGTGAATTTTCACAACTAGTTAAAAATCCATCACTAGTGTTTTTGTATCAATGTCCAATAATTTTGATGTTCTGAAAGTTAAATATTCTTTTGGCATCTCAGATAGGGTATTGATGATTTAGGTAACATTTTTGTTATTTCAGGTAAATGTTTAATTAACCTACCTATATGAAATCTGTTCAAAATCTTTTTTTCTGTTAATCAGCTGTCGCTCCCATACGAACGACAACTCTCAGAAGTTGAGAAACTTGTGCGAGCTAAGGACTAACGAGGTCTTACGTTTTAACGTGTCATTCCTAACCGCAATGTACCCTGGTTTGTGGTAAATCGTTCAACGATTTATCATATGTCATCATTATACGTGTGTTGACGTGGCTTTAGTGCTGTTACAATGCTGCTAATTGAAATGAGAAATCGTTTGCACGTTACTGAACGCGGCGACATGCGGCTGTTCTTGAGTCAATTGGAACCTGATATTGACAAACTTGTTAAAAATCATCAGATTCATCCTTCAAAGTAGATTAGTTTCAAAACACAGTTGATTATTGTTTAATTTTGAATGGGTGAAAGATACTCTCGATATCGTAAAGTTGCATTATTATTGCTCAATGCTGATTACTATTAATTTTGAATTAAAGATATTTTTAATATCTAATTCAAGAAATTCAGTCCCAATAGTTTCCTATTCCGACATATATTATCAAAATATAAACCGTCTATTGAGTTTTGAGGATTTTATCAAAAATAATACTTAACCACCAGACCTCAAAGTTTTTGTCCATAAATTTCCATTTTTTAATGACAACTTTGTTATTTAGCAATACCGTGACAGTAATTCGCATGATAAAACTACAATTACTACTGGTTATTTGATTGGTATTTCTCGATAATAACAATGTTTTTAACTTTAAAGCTATTTCAGAGTTCGTACTTGTAATCCAGATCATGATAAATAAAAATAGTGAAACAAGAATTGTAAGAAATATATTAAGGAAGAAAGTAATACAAATAATGAAATTATGAAACAACAACAAAAATTAATTGGCGCTTTCAGGCGACTTCATTAATTCCAGTGGCACATTTGCTTTTTCAGCTGCATCAAAACCCGGAAAATCTGCAGCATCACATCATCTGAAGATCTTGATCTACCAATGTCCTCTCTTTCATAAAAACAGTGTTACTATTTGAAAATCCTATTTTTATTACTAGGGTTACAATCGTCTAAATCTAACAAAATCTCATTTATTTTTATATATTCAAATTATGTCTTCTCTCTATCGCATTTTTCATTCACGTCATGCTGTGGCAAAAAGTTGAATTTATCTACTTCTGGATTAGTTTCTTTACAGTAATTTCTCTCAAAATGATTCTAGTTTCTCCCATTTTTCTTCTATAGTCATGAATAAATATTTATTTTTTTCATAACCCTCATCTGAAAATACAATACAGTTTGAAGTTTGCACCATTTCAATGAACCAAGAAGCAAAATCGAAAATTGTAACCACCCTATGGAGCTTAGGTATTTCACTTTGTTAGATGTCAACTTTGGCACAATTTCATGTAACAGTTGTAGATTTGACAGATACTGTTGATTTTGGAGATTTGTTACTGTGAGTGCCAAATTATGTACGGTATAATAAAAAGCGATGATAGTTTCAAGTTTGTCGTCGTGAAATTACCGGACTGTTGATATCAAATTTCAAAAAATACAGGGTGTAACTAAATGAATGTAAAACATTGAAGAAGGTGATTCCTCATCGAAAAAAATATAGTATCTTTCATATAAAGAAATTTCATTGGATCGTCCCTTGTTAAGATACAGCCCCTTAAAGGGGGTACATAAAATTTGTAAAACAATTTTTTCACAAAAATTACAATATTTAAATGAACCTGACATTTTTTACTACCAAAAAGACACTTAGCCAGAAATTTACTTGGTTTACCAAGTAAATTTCTGGCTCAACCCCTAAAATTTATTTCCAATATAACTTTTTGTCTTATCATTTGTTTACCATTCAAATATTTATTTCCGATAGCCTATTTTATTCTTAACAGAAGATATCTCTTGGGTTTTTTGACCAAAATAAACCAGTTCGCAGCAAAAAATTATTTTAGGAACAACTACAGAGATAC
>WOGN01008688.1:0-11165 GCA_015342105.1 Leptinotarsa texana
ATTCTAAGTGAATTGTAATCAGTGCAGTACCTAGTTGTGTAGTAAGTGAATAAAAGTTGTCTAAGTATTATTAGTGTTGTTGTTTTTAAACGAACCCCGAGTAAATATCGTAACAATATGTATATTGTGAGACTTGAATGTATTCATTTATGTAAAGTGTGGTAATATAAGTGTATTCTTATACCTCTGGATTATTTAGTAAGTTGTATATTCAGTAAATCAACAACGTTATCTTATTATAAAAAACCTAATTTTTCACTGCATTATTTCACTTTCCATTGTGGCCTCAACTTATAATAGACTTATCATTGCTGTCTTCAACTGGTTCCTAATTCATAAAACTGTAGGAACTGGTTGAAATTGTTTGTGTTCTATCACTTTTGAAGCCATTTTATATTTTATCCTCACGTTAATAAGCTCTCCGTATTTATATATTCACAAGATATATAATATTATTATTATTGTAATTGTCCTGACAAAGGTGTGAAATATTTTGAAAGCTTGAAATATAACAAAGTTTTTTTTTTTTGTAACAGCCCAGCGATTGGTTGCAACCTCACAAATACAACCAATTTATAATATAAAACTTCATAATATGAAACTATATGCCCTCAATATGAGTACAATTTAATTGACAAATATCTGCTAAATATTCAAATACAGTGTTTCCAAGTTAAGGAAGGCTAAGTTGGTAAAATCGGCAACCAAAGAAATACAAAATCGTGCAAATTAGTAAAAAGTTGCCCATTTTAGAGGTTATAACGAGTGATTCTCGTTTACGTAAGTAAAATTGGTTATGCTTTTTCGAAGACAAAACATCGGATTGAAAATTTATAAAAGCCTTCATGTACAGCTTGAAAAGTGGCAATGAGAAAGTGTTTTTTGTCTTTTATATCACCTCAAATAATGTCAGGAAAAAATTGAAGCGAAATTGGCGAATTTTAAATCTTTTCGAATATATCTGGAAATAATCGGAATTTTCTGAATTTTTTAACGTCGTTCAAATAGGCTCTGAAATGAAATGAAAGTTGAACGCACTACGTAAAAAAAACGAGAGCGTTGTTCCAAATAGGACTCCTGGATTAAATTAAACTTTATCGTCAAACTCAGTGTAACAAATAAATTGATAACTTTCAAAAATTATTAGTTGAATAACTTGGGTTCAATGACGTTCATACGAGTACATAAAATATGTCTTATTTATATGGATTTATTTGTATCATTTACATCATACAGATTCATCAGAATCAATTGTCCATGTGAATATTATGTTCCTATATCAAGAAATTAATTTCTTTCTTTTTTATAGTAATTTTGAGTTTCTGTTGAGAACTTGGGTCTCTGTGAGTGCCTTTGTTGTGCCTTTGAGTGCCAGCTACTGCTGATTTGTCAGTATGTCTGTTACATTTTTTTGTGTTCAGAGAGCCAGGTACTTGCACTTCTATTCGATAATGTCTGCAGCAGTTGTAGGCGAAACGTTTGACACAAGCCTGCAGACTAAAGTCTACAAACTTGGAAGATTAACAGTTACCTTCGGCCGTGAAAGTTTATATTTTTATTCTTTTATTACTTTCAGTAGGTATTGTTCAAATGTTAATCCGCAATCCAATTAGGACTTTTAAGATATTTTATTATACAGATAATTTCAATTTTTTCATTAATTTTGTTTTTAAGTTCATCACATCATGATTCATTACTGAACACTATTTTTCATTTATTTATTTAAAAAAATACTTTCCACATTCTTTTCATTGTGTTGCATCACACATGATATCATGGATGTGCTAATATATAAGT
Organism: Leptinotarsa texana; assembly: GCA_015342105.1. Lineage (NCBI taxonomy): Eukaryota > Metazoa > Arthropoda > Insecta > Coleoptera > Chrysomelidae > Leptinotarsa > Leptinotarsa texana. The sequence goes on from WOGN01008688.1 coordinate 1,798, forward strand.
GTGTTATCTGCAAAATGGATGAAATTTAAATAAAAGTCTCTTGGAGGAGGTATTGGGTGTAGGTGTACAACTCTGGGGTACTTCATTGTTATTCATTTTACATCTAATGAGTTTTATTCACTGTCTTCTATTGTTAATATGACATAAAACAAGGAAGAAACATTATGTTGCTTATAGAGTGGTGTTTAGATCGTCAGAATTTTTACTTGAGTGTGTTTTTGAAGTCCTTTATAATTGCTTTTACGAAAACAAACATTTTTACAGGAAATAGATAATAAAATAAACTAGAGTTTTCGTTGGCCTTTTTGGGGATTCTCACCTTGCACAATCTGAAAATTTCCAAAAAAGTCTATAAAAAACAACAATTTCCTCCACAAGAACTAACTACTTTTTTAGGGATCCTGAGTCGGACACTGGATTCAACATAGACAAAAGGAATCGCAGATCCTCGGTAGGTATCTTATTTATTCATTTGTTCATTTATTTATTCATTTAATACTTTAGTAAAGTGTGTACATTTGCTATGTAACAGTACAAGCAAAACATAAACCTCGAAGAAAATCAAAAATAAGGAACATTCCAAAAAAATCACACCAATGTAACTAGAGAATAATTGTATTTTTTTTTAGATTCTGAAATCACGAAAAAGTACAAATCATCCATCAGATGAATCGACTACAGATGTCTTCACTTCAGCAAAAGCATCAAGAAGGGTCAGCTTTGCAAACATCAATTTTATCAAGTTTGTATTTTTTGTTATTATTCAGTTATTAGAAAATGTTAAATTTTTGAGAACTCATCAAATTTTTATATATTCCAAACAGACCTTTCGCTGCAGATCCAGAAAAAACCACAGTATGGGATAGTACTTACGAAGAGGAAGTTAACCACAGTGATTTTTCCAAATCGGTAGATGCGATAAGCCCGGATTTTCTAAATGTAACCTCTATCGGCTCTTCTGAGAATGTTGGCAAACCTTCAATTCAGATATGGGAGTCTACTACCAGCAGTAAATATATTCAGTATGAAATAGCACAGGGAGTAAACGAGTGTGATAAAGAGAATGCTATGCCAATTGTAAAAACTATAATTTCAAAAAATGAGACTGTAATATATGATCCATCTGAATCCAATATGGAATTTACAGGGACCTACACAAATGGGGATTTCAAGGTACCAAACAGTATAGTGGAGTTTGTAAAAAGTCGAAATTCTCAAATCAAAACTGGTTCTTCAAGTAGTACTGATTTTGAAATGGAACTTACTTGTGATTTTTCTAAGACCAGGAGTGGTACAGCCACTGTCAAGCCTGGAACAGAACCCATTTGTGAAAATATGGAAATCATGACTGATTCAAAAAATAGAACCATCAGATCAGCAGATGACATGGAATTCACTCTCCTCACTGATACAGTTCCAAAGGTTATGAGCGATGAGATGGAATTCACTGCTGTAGTAACTGATACCAAACTTATAAATAATGTACCATGTTATGAACCTACATCAGCAGTTTTCAAACAGTTGTATGATAATAATGAGCCAGTCAGAGCTGAGGATATTGATATGGAATTCACCACCAACTTGGCCACAGGTGGCTATTTTGTAAGTAACTCAAGAACTGGTAAAGTAGAAGAATCTCCCAGATCTGTGAACCAAATTGAATGTAACACCAGCTTACCCAGAATTGAACAAATGTATGATGTGAATGTACCACACAGAGACATTTGTAATAAATCAATATTGAAATCACAACAATTCTCAGCAAAAAAAACTATTACCTCTGATATGAAAAATGTTTCCAGAGAAGTTAACATGGAATTCACCTCCAATTTACCTATAAACAATTTTTTTTTCGTCAACACAGAAACTGCTTCGGACGGAAATTTCAAGCAAGAGTGCATAGAAAATGATCAGATGGAATTTACGAAGAATTTGAACAGTATCAAACACTTTTATAATAACCACCCACAACAAAGTAATTCTGGAGAAGTGAAGATGGATTTGTTGAATAAATCCGTTGCTGTGCAATCCACTCTGGGGGAACCTACTCTCAATAATAAATCATTAGTTGAAGATAACTGTGAAGATATGGACTATACAGAAATGGTGCCAAATGCTAAACAAATTTCTAACATTCCGTCAAGTTTTCCGGTTGAAAACGATTTCAGAGAAATCCCTATGGAGTTCACTATCAATCTTACGGAACATGTAGAAATCCAAAATTCTACCAACTACAACGAACAACATCTAGATCGAAAATCCAATAATAACTTCACAAACGTCGAACATTTCAATTCTAGACCACAGACTCCAAATGAAGAAACAGACGGATCTTCACTAATGACCAAAAATATCAATCAAAATGATATTAAAAATGATTCTGCAAGAATTAATAGAAAGTCCACTGAAGACCTCAGAGACACTAACTTGATTCCAGTCACTAGCAACAAGACCATTCTACCTCCTAGTCATGTCAAACTGGATGAAAGCACTCCCTGGAAAATTACTGAAGGAGATAATATTAATAATACTGCATCTAATAAATTGAAAGATGTTACAGGACTGGGAGAAAATCTTATACGTGAGACTAATGATAATTTGCCAAAAAACACTAGTAAACAGATGGCAGATAATGGCAACGAAGTTCCAGAGACGAAGAAAAAAATTTTGTACTCAGAACCCGGACATTTGTTAACGAAGCAGGATAATTTTCCTCCTGCATTCAAAAATCACTTGGTGACTCCAACAACATCATTTGCTATGGATGTCAGCAACATGAGTCCATCCATCGAAGATACCCAGCAGTTGATACACGCCACTTTTTCCAAACCCGAATCTATTAACGTATTATTGAAAGGTAAGCAAATCAAGAATGTTTATTGAGTGCTGATATAAGAAATACACGGTTTTCTGAATAAGTGATTTTAAACTTTGAGCAGTCTTCACAAGTAAGAATTTAGGAAAAAAAATGAATTGGCTTTTCATTAGAAAACATTGAATCAAAGCTACCTGCTATTGTGTGAATTGCTCTCCAAATATATTCACAATTCATTTTACTTATTTAGTGAAAAAAAAAAACAATATTGATGGTATAAATTGCAAAGTGATGAACTTTATTGTTACATTTTTGTTGTTGAAGAGTGTTCCTTGATACACAATCTATTTTAGACATTTACTTACACCATTTGATAATTAGGTATCTCAATTTTTTGTTTTTGCAAACTTCTCCTCCTATCATAATTCTATTATTCTGTTATAATTTATTATATTTCAGTTATTGTCTGGATTTACTCCTTAGTCTGTTTATTTTATTTAATGTGTTGTTGCACGGTCAGGCCCTATAACAATAGCCCCAAAGTATTCCTAACCTCTGCTGTTAACGAGGCAAAACTTTTTAACATTGGTATAGTGGTCATCTGGTTTTCATCCATATTGAATTTTTTTCCTTGAACCCATTCATTTGATATCCGTATCATGTGGGTGCATAAAAAATATTAAACCATCTGGGGCGGTCCGTTATTTTTGTTGCAGAATGACGTCACTTAGCTAATCGGCTCAATCGGTGAGAATAAGTACTTCAAAATTCAGTTGTAAGTTGGTGATTGGGTCCCTGGTGCCCCAAAAGACATATCTCCTCCAGGTGAAATTGTAGTTTTAGTTTTTATAATCAATATTTTTGGAAGTTTTATAACTTTTTTTAACAGGATATACAAATAGAATAACTTGATATCTTCCATGAGTTTTTTAAAACGAATATGTCTAAAAAAGTAAAATAATGAGTTTTTACAAACCAAATGTTCTCATTTTAGTTAACTATGGAATGAAAATGTAATCTGGTAGTAATCTTTTACGAGGATTTGACTGTACTATTTGCAAAAAAGCACTCGGATGCACTTTTCATTTGTGCATCATAACATCCGGAAATATAATAGAATTATCCAGTCAATAAATTAAAATAGCAATGTTCAAATGCTAGGATAAGTTTAGGACAGTTTTACAAAATTTCAGGAGATATTTACTATAGTTCTGATGTAGTAAATGGGTTTATCTTTTCATAGTTTCAGTTTGTAATAAAATTTTAATTTCTAGTAGAGATGTGTAACTTAACTTTTCAGTACCCTCTTCATAAACTCAGAAACGGATTAATTGACTGCACAGGCCTTTAAAAACGTTACTCGTCATTCGAATCTTAGATATACGAAGAGTAAGGTGATTTTTAACCAGCAACTCATTTATCGAATTATGTATCATACTCACACATTTCATTTTATTTTTATTTCATGAGAGTACAATACAGTATAGGCTTCATGTCCTTATCACTGTCATATATTAGATAAAACTTATCTGAACTCTGCAACTGGTCTGTAAATCATACAAGATACGTCCCAAGAACTCTAGCATCTGCGGTACTTTTACTTTCTCTAAATTCAACCTGATGGTTATGCATAAAATAGGTTAGAATTGATGGTGACATTTTCACGGACCAAAATATTATTAACAAAATCCTCTGAATGGAAAGTAAAGGATTCGTTGGAAAAATCTACCGATTTTACATGGGAATCAAGCGTCATATCTATCATTCCCCTTTATGTATTTTTTTTTCATATTATTTTGTGTATATACTTACTAGGATACAGTTTAATGAAAAAGATATGTTTGAATATTATACTAGCTCTCTTGGGAAACGTTATCTTGTCACATAAATTATTTCTATCAGAACAATAACTTAAAAATGATATCAATCCCATAACGCTAAGGTGTTCAATATTTTTCGTTAGTTCATGTTTAGCTAAACGAACTGGAGGTTTGCCCACTCGAGAGCATGCCACGTATAATTGGCCTTGGGATTTATTAATAGTCATTGCAAATGTCAATCTATATGGAAATTGGCTAATCTGTAGGTAAATCTAAAGCAAATGAACTTCAAACGTTCAAGCCAGTCTCGATATACGTACACAGTAGGTTTTATGGACTGACGCCTATCAGAAAACAACTATTCCCCTGGCTAATACTACGAAGAGTGTTGAATTATATCTGACAGGCGTCAGTGCAGGAATCTTCACAGAAAATTTCCTGCATATGCAATTGCCAATACAACTGAAAGAGTCGACCTTCAATTTTGGAATGGGCATACTTGCAGACCGGTTTCAGGCTCATTATCCACTCGTCAGTGCAAGATAATCTGTAGGTATAATAGGGATTCGTGGAATTAAAATATTCTCACCTTGGAACTTGTCATTTAAAAGGCTGGTTTCAACAACGTTTTTCATATTACTGGAGTTTTTCCCACCACCAAATCGTTACTTTTAACACTTCGTCACGTGTTTCGATCACCAAATAATCATCTTCAAAGGGGAAGATTTAAAAAGATTAAAACAGTTTTAATCTTCCTCTTCGAAGATGATTACTTGGTGATCGAAACACGTGTCGAGGTGTTGAAAATATCGATTTGGTGTTGGGAAAAAACTCCAGTAATATTCATTACTGCACCAAAGGTTCCAAACAGTGCATCATAAGTATTTATGATACATATTATGAAATTTTTCATATTAATTTGAAAATAAAATTGACATTTCCATTTTCATGATATTTACAAACTCTCACCATAGGCGCATGTTTTTTATTAATTTCGATAATTTTTTACGTGCGTGATTTTCTAGAGTTTTTTTTTTCCAAAAAATTGATAAACCCGTTTATTATGAGCGCTAAATTTTTATCTTAGGTTATCTACTTAGATTGTTCGAGTGTATAAAAAGATCTTCCATCCATTCGAATGTTTCTTTTAAAAGAACATGTAACATTCAGAAATATTTTGAGGGTGGTCGCCATTTCACGTGGCTCGGGGAGCCAAAAGCTCTCACGCCGTCCCAGCATAACTCTCGACATTTTCTTTTCTGATACGAACATAAATATATTTCCTTCGTAGGAACAAGCCAAAAGGTGATGTTTGCGTATACGATCTTGAGCTTTCGATACAAGGAGAGTGAAAGTTGCGCGAATATAAATCAATGTCATACGTATCCGTTTGGTGGGTATAACAAAGTTTCAATTTCCCAACAACAACGACGACCAATAGCGAGAGCTGCTGAAATACGGGTCGGATTTTGATATCGGATACATCGATAATGTCGCTTGGATAGAATTGCATTCGATGTTTCCTCTCGACACCGCAAAATGTAAATAACGGAATTGTTTACCACATCATCATGAACTGTAAAAAACAAGACACACAAAAATTCAAGTTTACAACTGAACCAGTATTGCTCAATTGGCTTCCCTTAACAAGACCCGAAAAAATATGACCTCATTGGTGGAGTAGAACTTTATACATCCTATCTCTCCTCTCAAAAAAGTAAAACCTAATGAGATCCTTTGGAATGAAAAGGTAAACATAAATGATCATTTTTGAAGTCTGAAGTTATTTAAAGTTCACTAAGAAATTCTACTTAAATCCAATATGAAATGACTAGCGCATCTCCCCGGCTCCGTACGGGTGCAATGCTGATACTAAATATAAATTCACCCACAAGAAATTGAAGGGCAACTTTATTTTATGAACGTTCCATTTCTCCCTTCAGCTGGCGCCTGGTTGGAATATTCGTCCATATACAACATAAAACGAACCTATATACAAAATTTCGGCGTCTGAAAATATAGCGATACGGATAGACAGTGATGAAGGTAATTTCTATATGTAAACGCGCACCGTTTATCTCCACGACGGGCACCCAGTTGGAATATTTGAAAATCCTTTCATAGTGCGCATCTAAGACCTAAGAAGCACCTATATACCAAATTTTACCTTTCTTGGACTTACCAGTATGGGGAAACAGATATGAATGAGTGAGCGTTGATAAGTGACTTTCGCATTTATTTAGATTTATCTACCATCATCTAGCAAAATTTTCTAGTGGTAATTTATTTATCTGAGGCATGTGAAATGTGTATATGGTGATACTAACAACTTACACCATCGAGAAGCTTTCGGTAATCTTATAGAAATCATACTGGACAGAATTTGGAAATAGTTACTTGGGAGGTTTTGCCTTCTCGCAGAGCTCTGCTATTTTACGACACAGGTCAATAATAATACTGGATTTGACATTCGGAATTACATAATTCGTATAATAGTCACCGGTGATAGCATTAAACTCCGTACAACTTTCGCTCTACTAGTCATTTTTTCAATATTTTCAAAACCAAAAATGTTTTATAACCCTTTTTAATACATATGTCCGATCTCGTCTGGAATATGGCTCCCTAATCTGGTCACCTATATACAATGTGCATATACAGCAACTCGAATCTTGTCAAAGAATCTTTATGAAATTCATGGCTTACAAACTGGATGGAGCTTACCCATCCCAAGGAATTGATAATGGAGTGTTGCTAAATAGATTTGCCCTCTTATCCTTATCCTGTATCTTCATATATAAATTGATTCATAATCTGGTTGACTGCCCTGATTTGTTGTCTCAACTAGATTTTCACGTACCGAGACGAAGTAGAAGAAACGGATTTTTTTCTATTTGCCTTTGCCTAGGTTCAACGTGTTAATAAAATCTCCAATATATAACATCTGTAAAATTTATAATAGTTTCTATTCAGAATGTGATATTTTTCATTTGGACGCTTCAAGTATATAATTCGTAACAAGCTATTTTCTATGCAAGTCGAACTAGAATGTAATTTCAACCCAAAAGTGAAATACTGTGTTTCAACTCTCTGCAGACAGACAATTCTATTAGAATTCTACAGTATATATTTTTTTATTATTATATGAATGTATCACTGTTTGTATAATATTTATACTACTCTATTACTCAGCTGATTTTATATGTTATTCGTTATATTCCATTGTACTAATATTTAGTAATAGCTGTAAACTTAATTATATTTGTCTTATAATTGGGATTACCCCTGTTAGGCAATAAACTTATTTTTAATATCTTGTCCAACAAAGACTTTATAAAAAGAACATTTATGAACCTGATTAGTTTTGAATATTTCAATTATGGGTTAAAAGCTTCAAAGCTTTGGACTTGAAAACTTTTCAAAATGGAATTGAAAAGGATTTGCTCTCTCGAGTTGTAGTTGTGTCAATACCAGAAAAAATTATCTATCTAAGTATCTATCCAATAGTATCTATCCAATAGTATATAAATTCCAACAGTGTCTTATAATGATAATGGAAGCAGTCGAATTCGCTAAATACAAAATTGAAATATTTTAAAAATATATTGCTTCGGTGATAGGGTTTTAAAAATAGTTATCGAAGTCCGTGCTGATGAAATAAAACGAGTAGACGAACCAAAAATGTAAAGCTTGAATGTAACCTAATAAATGAATTCATCTGAACTGATTAGAGTTTGTGTTTGTGGTGTTTTTTTTAAAAATTTCACAAAATTTTGAATTTGATATTAACAAGAGAAAAGATTTATATGGATATTGAAAGTAAGTTTACTTATTTATATTCAACCATTTACATGATGGATCAGAATAGACTTTCTTCTCAATTTTAATGAAATTTATACATGAATTCCGAACAGGAAGTGTTATTATCAATTATATTTACAGTAATTTTAAAACTGAACAATGAAATTAAAAATAATTTAAAAAACAAAGTACAAAAAATTAATGAGAAAAACTTCAAAAGAAACTATTAAGTCTTCAATAAAAATAGATGTTTTTTCGACATTCAAACTCCTTAAAATTGTACTACAGAACTATAACAGAAACACGCTTCATTTAGAAATATCGCGGATGTAGAAACAAATAATGCATTCCCGATGATAACGAAAATTTGTTAACCGAATTTGCGCTCATCAATATTCGCTTATTCCCAAATTAGCGCCTATGGCGCCGACATTTCCCTACCCTACCATTGTACACGATGGGAAACAACTGAATGTATATCCGTATCCGAGTAATATTGTTACCAATTCAATAATACATTTCGAGGACGAAGCGACAGATTGAAAATTAATACTTATAAAATAGCTGTAAGCAACTTCTGCTAATAACTGTAGGAATATTTCAAATAATTTGTTTTGTATTCAGAGCATATACATGTATTGAATGTAAATGTAAATGCAGAGTTAACATTAATAAACCATCAGAAATATTTAATTGGCACTGTCGTCTAACACCAAATCAAAGTACATACAGCGTGACTCACGGTCGATGGTAGGTTAAAAGTTTCTGGAAAACGCAAAGCATGCTTTTTCTGAAAATTTCACCTCTCACATTTCCTTACCTGTTCTATCGATATAAAATATTTTCAGCATTGCGGCGTTGCCACTTTTATCAAAAAGTCCTAGCAATTATATTTTTTAAATGGAACACCCCGTATATTAATCCATTTTTGG
>WOGN01008689.1:0-11165 GCA_015342105.1 Leptinotarsa texana
ATAGAAAATGTGGAAGAATCGAGATTGAGGATTTTGAATGATTTCGCAACAATGCAGCAAATAAGTGTATTAAGGGCAATAAATAATATGAAAAACTGACTTTAAAAATGTGTTGAAATGGAAAGACTCCAATTCGAACATTTATTGCGCCATTGAGTACCTATTTAAATTACTTCATTTCAATTTTCATTCCAATTATAGTGTTCGTTTCGTATATTATTATTGCTATCATTCATTTTCTGCTTATTAAAACACATATAATATATTTCTGATGTGGATATGTTTCAAATTATCATAAAAGATTTTCTTATTCGAAGTTCATTGTAGAAAACGCTCAGAGCAATGGAAAAAATAAGAATAGGGACCTAAAAATAAAAAAAAAACTCTCGAAAAACTGTATGATACATAGGGAGACGTCAAAGTTGCTTTTTTGTTTTTTTTTCAACTCGGTCAACCAATTTCCAGGGCCGTAATTCAAAAGGAAATAGTTCACCCAATTATAATCAATTATTACTGAAACATCTCGAAATATAAAATAAAATTCAATTTCTCAGTATGAAGTGAACGTCTAAGATCCAAAAACTACAACAAAAAATACAGGTTCGTATTCAAAAATTCAAAGATGGATGGCCCAACAACAATAACAAGATTCTTGGACATATTCTGATAGCCCGCATCAAGTGTCAATAGCAAATAAAGAAGATATAGGCAAAAAATAATTTGCGATTTTTTTTCTGTATATCTCCAAAACCAAGAAAGCTATATTCGATTTTTTCACATCATTGAATGGGTCTCATTTTTAAAATATTTTTTTTTACTCTTTTCAGCTTATTACTGTAGGATATCGTTAAGAGATTTTTGGCCAGTTGCCGAAATAGCCAGGCATTTGGCAATGATAATAGTGTTAATGAACGCAAGTTTGGAAATTTCATTCCGGAGATTTTAGTCTCGAAGATGAGCCCCGAAGTGGTCGACCTACAGTAATCCAAGACAAGAATTTGAGGACCCTGGTGGAGACTGATCCATCACAAACAGTGCTTGGCATAACAGAAGAATTAGGTGTGAGTTCCCATGCGGTTTTTGAAAGTTTTGAAAAGTTATGGAAAGGCCAAAAGCTCGAAAAATTGGTTCCCCATGATTTGAGCAATCGACAGAAACTGTCACTTTTACTGTTGCTTTTACGCAACCAAAACGATTCTTTTTTTAATCGAATCGTCATGTGTGATGAAAAGTGAATGCCTACAACAACATGAGACGTTTAGAACAGTGTTTTGATACCGATGAACTACCCATGCACTTCCCAAAGGCGAAAACCCACCATGGTACTCGTGTAGTGAATCATTATTTTTAAAACAACCTAATACAATTTGAGAAGTGAAATCACTTTGCCATAGCTTTGAAGACGTATTCAATATCACTCAAGATTAACAAACGCAAAGAAATATTCACTCTCTATATGAGAAACATGAGCATTTGAGTAGTTTATATCAGCTGGAATATATTTTCATTATTTGTTTTGGTTATACACTTCTTGTTCATCCTAAACTAAGAAAGAGATTTTGTTTCGGAACCTTTCCAATTGGAAAACGCCCAATAGATTGATGTTAATATCAGAATAACAGTATCATTTATACTAACTACACCAAAACTATTCAAATCCAGTATCACTGAAAGTACTCTTAAATTTGAATTAAGTTTTAACGATCAAGACGGACAAATGGTCCGGGTATTCCAGTCCAACAATGTCTGAAATTAAACCCGTTATTTTATTTGAATAGAATTATGTTTGGTTGTAATGACTTTTGTGAAACAGCCTGTATTATATCGAACATCTGCATTTTTTTTATTTCACAACTCTTTCACAACTTTGAGCCAAACTGTAAAGTTTTTCTCAAAAGTAGATCCCTAAGATATAATCATCTCTTCTTCCCTTCTTATAGAGATGAGTGTAAAGTATCCTTTCCCATGCTTTCCCTTAAAATTCGTACTTTCCATCTCAGATTCCAGCCAACTTAAATGCTGCGATGTAATACCGATAATTCCACAAGCCATTCCAGAAACTCAAATGAAAACAAAATTGAGTGTAAAAGATTGCGATAAAATCTGGGTCAACAGGCAGAGCTTTTCGTTCCGAAATGAATGTAAAGATGAACGACTACCACTGAAAATGTTCTTTCAGAATCCGGCTTATCCGCGGTAGAATCGAGACATTCATTCTTAGGGTGAAAATCCAACGAACAATTAAGGTCATTAGTGGTGCCGAGCCGAGTAAACATTTTTGGAGTACAAACATTGTTCTCGGCAAAATCTCATTTCGAAGTTGCGACCGTGGAGAAACTTCGTTAAACGATGTACAGTAAATAAAAGCTAGGTTTCTGAAATGGAATTCATCAAGAGATTTAATCATGAATGATTAATTTCAACAAAGTATTTATTGATTCAACAAAATAGTGTTCTTTTCTTATATTATGTGAATCGTGTGGCTTGAAAATGATGATTCTTATTTTGTGTCTGTACATTATAAGTAAGTATCATAATTGAATTCTTCAGAAAAACCTGTACCAGAGCTAAATTATTGTAGTATTATTTGTAAATACACTAAGATCAATTCTTTCCTCTACAGAAATAGAGAACACCACTGAAAAGCCGAAAATTGTAATTACAAGAAACTTTGCAGTGAAATATATTCAGGGGAACCTTCTAAACTTCTAGAAATTCGACGGAAAGAAGATCGCTGTAAGTCAAAAATAGTTGGCATGCAATGTGATCATTGGAGAGTCTAGCCTACCTCTAAAACGTGGTAGAAACAGCAAACAAGACAAAACAAGTAGCATTTAGAAGGTTGTGTGCTTTTATTAAGACGCTGAGAATAGTATGGGATCATTGGGCAACTGAAAAAACGAATTATCGATCTTACCTAGACTACCTCTAATTGGAGATACACAAAAAAAAAAGTAGTTAACTGTGTATTATAAGGGTCCATACTGGGACCAGAAGAAATGACTCCGATAGAGTAAGAAGAGAATTAAGAGGTTAGAAAACGATACATTTCCTCTCACGAAGACATACTCTTTGCCCTCTATGGGATCGACAGAACATTTATTTCAGGAATATCATATTGAACTTCCTCTTGCTGATCGAAACACGTGTTGAAATAACGGTTTGGTGTTAGGATAAAACTCCAGTAATATTCAACACTCTTATTACTTGAATATGATATATACTCGTACGTTATGGATGTTCATCAAGTATCGGCCAATTACATCACATATACTACGAATGTCATTGATAAACGAGGCTCCTAAAGGAGGTCCGTTGACATCGATCGCCAGGCGAAATTCGTGGTCCAGACAGCGCTGGACAACTGTCCTTGAGAAAGACAAGCCTGAGTAAGTAGAGACAATGACATCTCCCCTCACGAAGATATCATAAATAGGATCAACAGAAGTCATTTCAAGAAAATCAATGTCAAACTAGATTTCTAAGGGTGGTCCATCGTGAAATCATGGGAAAAGAGGATCTGATTATCTATAGCTTTCAGATTGTGTAGTTCGTTGAGCCAAATAACCTCTTCAATTGTTGTTCAAACACAAAAATGCCAAACACTAAAAATTTTGATTATGATGAAATATATTCAAGTTCCCAACAAAATATTTGCAAAACTATAACTAAAAACGAGTATATTATGTATATGCGTAATGTGGTAAAATCTTCAGTAATGTTTCAAATCACATAGACAGTGGCAAGTGTATATTTCTTCCATGGATTCCGAAGGTAAACGTTCCTCTGTGGAGAATTCCAAATACTATTTCTAGAAAGAAAGTTTTTGGCTGTCTACTACTCCATCTTGATACAGAAAAATATGGGAATCTTCCAAAGAAAGGAAGGAAGTAATTAATTTTGAAAGAAGTAACTGTATACATAGATTGTAGATCATGCAAAGAAGTAACTTTCAGGTAAAAATCTAGAAGAAAAAGCCTTCCAGAAACAGTTACTTTCATATAAACATTGAATTGCAAATACTATTATATGAACTTTGAATTATACGGAAAACACTTTTTTCTACCCAGTTTGTATTCCAAACATTCGTTATGAAAATTAATCAGATATCGTCCACAGCGTTTCTACACTATATACTTAATGAAAATAAAAATTTCACTTACATGGAACACTGTCATGCTCACTGGTAGACATCGATATTTTGCCGTAAGGGCCTTGAGGCTCTTCAGTACCAATCTAGATAACATTATAAGAAAAAACACACATTTCATCCATGAATTACAATTTTTCATGTCACGGAATAAGTTTGATCTACTTATGTCATCGATGACATCGTAATGATATTCATTCACCTATAACATTAAATTCCAGCTAGAAGGAATCTTGTTTAATTTGAAAGGGTTATATTTTCAAGCGAGTATAAGTGTCTAATTTTTTGAAAGAAAGTTTTTGGCTTTCTACTACTCCATCTTGATACCAAATACTAGTTCTCCATGGGACAATAAGTATAGGTCATATGTCCCTAATTGGACATAGAACCTACATGTTTAGTTTTAGTTGTACGAGTACAAATCAAATGACCAGTTGGCCTTATTCGTAAAAGGCAAGCCATATTGATAACAACTACAAAACATGACTGAATATTGATTTTGATGAAGACCCTGGCAAAGCAAACTTTTCCATCAGACGTGAGTAAAATTATCGAACTTTCTATATTTATCATATGATTAATTGGGCATTACAAAATGTTGGAAACCTAATTCGATAACAAATGGCTCTAATGAAAAGCATCCATTACGGGAGAAAATAAATTTGTCTGTATTAGAACGTGTTTATGAATGCGTGAATGAATGAACCCTTTGGCTATTAATTATGAGGGTTACTGATTAATTGAGTATCTAAATTAGCGGAATACATACAACATGATGAAGGCGGTGTATAAATATTAGTTATTTTGTTTTTATAACAATCGTTGAGTAATTTGCCTGTCGTGCAAATGGAAGAGTATTATGTGATATTCTTCACCCAAATTTCTTCGCTGTTTTTATCTCATTTTCGAAATAAATATTTGTTATCCAAACTATGTAGTTATTTGTTACGATTTCGTCAGTATGAATAAAAGCATTTATGTCTAAATATATTTCGGATGAGAATATTTTTTGAAGGCTTCCAATATTATTGATAAATTCGTAGTTCCTGTATTTCAGTAATAGTAATTGAACTATGCTACTTTGATCTATGACAATTATATTATGCAAAAAACCTGAAATGAAATGATAGTGAAATAAAATAAAAGTAAAAATAGAACACTTGAACAAAAAATGAAAATATGAATGAAAAGTTAAGAGAATACAAGCCAAGTCACTTCACTCGACGTTTCGATTGTTAGTATACACAATCGTCTTTGGGTGATGACTGAACTAGTTCCTCCGCGAGATGACTATTTATGGGCCATTGGAGTACTTTTACTTTTCTTCGCTTTCCTTTTTTCGCTTCACCGGTGTAGTGGTAGATGACCGTTTAACGGGAGTTGGCCATTTTTCTCTTGATTATGGGTTTCCATATGTTGCGTATCTCTACGCTAGCTTGGCTGAATACATTGTTGGATAACAAGTATGCATCTTCTTTGAATTTCCTCCCAAACTAATGTTCCTCCCTGTGTATAATCTCAGCTTGGGATCACTCGATGTTATTGTGATGGGTCCAAGCGTGCTCTGCTATTCCTGGTATTTCATTCCACTATTATTTCATTTCAGGTTTTTTTGCTTAATATAATTGTTATTTTCAGCAATTCATTTTTATTTTTTTTTATTATTTCTTTCAAGGATTTCAGATCATTTTATATATCAGAGAATGAAAGTCCGAACTAATGCAATTTCTCAATGACACTTGTCGTAACCCAGTTCTGCGAACTACCGCTGAAGATGCCCACCACAGCTATAGACGAAAAATTCGGAGACAATCTCTTTATTGAAAAACCGCTTCCTAGCCTGGATAACTACACTTTCTATTTAGTGGATGTTTCTAGTAGGAATTAGACATGTTAACCTAACCTATTTACTTTCTAATTCAGAACTTAGGCAAAATAGCCTGAAAACTGAAATTGTAACATTTTTTGATACACGTAATAGTACGATAAATATGTGATCATTCCTAGGAGTGAATGTTCTGATAACGCCCAACGCCATTTTTTCAAATTCTTTGAAGTCGCAACAGAAATGAGAATGTTATTGAAAGTTTTGTTTGTTTTGAAACTTTTTGAAAAATGATATCAACTATTTTGTCTGATATACCTACCTTACTATAAAACATTTCGTCTTGTGTGAAATGATTTTTTTGTTTCAGTGCATTTATGGATGTTATGTTCACTCGGCAATTTTACCAACATTTCATCGAAGATGTTATTGGCTTCTTCAGGTAGTATGTTTATTTTTTCAATGTCTTCCTTATGCATTAGTATTTTTGGATACTTTGGATGTGGCTGAACAATTTATTTGTTCAAAGGGACAGATATGTTCCTCAAGGTAATTATACAATAGGTGGGAGAAACAAAGAAACAATGTAAATATCATCGGTTCAAGAAAAACATATTCTTATTGTTACTCCACTATATTTAGCAGCTTGAATTTTTCAATATTCAATAGTTTCAATTATTCGATTATTAAAAAAATATCAGCCACATTCAAACAATTTGAAACTAGAGCCAAAAAAAATCGCATTGGTAATCGAACACCAGGAAGCGCTGTTCAATATGTCATGGGTTTCATCATTGGTGTTAGACTGAACCACAAATGTAATATCTTCCCTTAGGAAGATGCCATCTATGGGATCGACAAAAGACTCAATTCTCGAATAACACAGATAAAGGAGGATCCTCGAGCCTCACTTATCTTTGATATTCAAGGACTGAGTCTTCTGTCGATTCCATAGATGGCGTTTTCGAACTCAACAATATATTTGCGTTCAGCCTAGCTCCACTAATGAAACCTTAGGAGGATCTGGTACTGAATTACGAATGCATTGTTTTTGGTCTGTAATTTCAACTAGTTGCCTTGCAGTGAAAGCTGCAGTGAAAGATGGGGGCGAAATATCGTTAGACGATCATTGTCTACTTACATTAAAAATAATAACGAAATAAAAAATTAAAGATTTTTTGTTTCATTTTCAATGTTTTTTCTTCATTTTCAAAGTCATATTCTCTTCTTAAAACTAATCCTAATGTTGGTACCGAAATATTGCATAAATTATCAAGAAAAAGGAATGAATTATTAAAAAAGAAAATAACGGAGAGTGAAAAAATAAATTGAAAGCATTGAAATTTCAAATCTATTTATTTCAAGTAAAAAAATGTAATTGAGAACATAAGGTCAATCCGTGTATCATCATAAAATTTCAGCTATCATTCCCACTATCGGAAAGTTTCGTATTGAAACCAAATTATCTAAAATAACAATTCGTTCAGGCTAATCTCAAGTTACATACATTATAATGGAATTACACCTATCAAAAAACAACTACTTCCTGGCTAATATCACGAAAGATTTGGATTATATCCGACAGGTGTCAGTGTAGGATTCTTCACTGAAGTGAAACTTGCAAACCGATTTCGGGCTGTTTGGTCATTCGTCACTACAAGTTAGTGTCCGTCCTCAACATGAAGTCGATTATTTCCCATAACTGAACGAATGGTATTTTTAGTATGCCTACTCACTTAATGTGATCTCATCTTTCTACGAAAAAAAACGTGAAATAGTAAAAATGTCGGAGAGCGAGTAGCCGCAAAACTAATTATAATTACATAGGTAACACACAAGTTCTACCTTTCAAGGGTAGAATAGTTCAAATAAAAGGATGGAAGCAGACACACAAAATTTTCACAGTATATATTTTTTGTAACTAGAAATACTGTTTTCGGTTGTGGGAAGTCATCAAACATAACTTCATACTTGACATTCCTCGAATACGTATTTCCAGAACATTAGAAATATTATTATAAGATATACAAATATATATTTTGTTGCACCTGTATGTACGTTCAGGAAATTTTGAACGAAAGGATAGAAACGTCTTGAATGTGCCACAGGCGACTCAATCAATAATCAAAGTTGACTTGTAACGAGTTTGAAAAAAATCATCTGATGTGAAACCTCTTGATCTCTTCTCTAGGATATATTCAAATTGCTAGAATAATTAAAATACGATATATGGGAAAATATTATAGAAACGAATCAGAAATTATGCAATATAAGTTCTTATGTGTATCTCAGAAATTATTTTTCATTAAATTTTTCTGTTTTAGAATCCCGACATCGTTTTAGTCCACTATCTGAACGTTCCCTATCCAGACGACAACAAATTGGCCGTCATAACCCCAAGTCTTGCCCTCTGGGCGGATAAAAAGGAATGGACGAAGGACGAATTAGTTTCTCAACTGAAGCCAATGTTTTTCAGCGAAGATGAACCTGACATCAATAATGAACTGGAAATATCGGTTAGTATAATATCAAAAACCGTTAAAGGAAAATGGCAAGAGGTATTTTCTATGGAAAAAGCATACGTTCTTGCATTCTGCTGAGTTGCAAGTGAACTATCCTAACTATTATCCTACATGTTTCAGTTCCCGAGTCAACATTCGTTTTAAAAGAATTATACTCGGTAATAGTATCCAAGAGAAAAATATTAAGAACTCACCTCTCACAGAAATCGTAAATATTCCAGTCTGGAATAATTATTTAATTGAGCGTTAATTACAAACATAACCGTCAGCAGCACACATTCTGCGACCGCACACATCTAAACGAAAGTTAACTGTCCCTGATCATGATTTTACACATGATACATTTATTTTCAGTATTTTCCTGTTCACCCTTCTTAATTTTTTCGAAGCGAACTTTGTAAGTATTTTTGTCTTGTACCATACCAATTTTTTTTCACTTTTGATCACTTCAATTTCAAGTTTGTTCTTTCATTCCTCTGAAATTTTTCATCCTCTTTTTACCAATTTTCCGTTCTAAAAGTAATTGTAGTATAGCTGTTGTTCTTATTATTCTCATGTATTATCCTTGCATCCGAAAAGCGAAATTTAGTTGAAATATTTTTCAAAAACATCAAGAAGTAGTAGAATAACTGTCAAAATCATTGTTGAACAGATCGAAATCTATATGACTTTAATTTCTGTAATTGAGAGGGAGCAATCGCTCTCCAGAGAATAGATATAAACCGCATAAAATTCGTTTTCTAACAGATTTATCTGTAATTTGAAAGTCATTTCGAAAAAGAGAGGATTTATTGTAATATAGGTCTTGATTGGAGACGTATACCATCGAGAAATATAATACTTGATGAAAATTAACAATAATATCCAAAATATTTGATCTCTCAATGACTGCACCTTCAGACTGAAATTCATTTCCATGGGATTTTTTCCATTTTGTCATTCAGTCGCGTTTTTTTTAATAAATTTTCAAAATGGTCTTTAAATTTGTTAGTCGGCCCCGCTACACTGTGACGGAAGTACAGAAGATATTCTCTGTGTATCGTATTAGGAATCCCATCATGTTGGGATTCCTCCAAACCGTTTCGAATATTGAGGTAGTAGGTAGTACGAGCAAAAAAATTTTATAAGTAATTTGTTAGAGCAGAATTATGATTGAAAAATCAAAAGAAACTAAAGCTTGCAAAATCATTCACAGGTACTGTCTGTAATATGAAAACTCTTTCAAGATATCTAATACTTACTTCACCCCAATACAGTAATATGTAGTTCATCAACTAAAAACTTATACAAATTATCCAGAGAGATGTACTCATGGAGTTTGTAGTTTGAAATACCTCTGTCATTTTCAAAAATTCAACTGAAATGTGAGACATCTAAAATGTGAGTAGGCTTTCAAATTACAGACGGCAGAAACAGTAGAAGCGATAGTGAGTCAACTAATGGAGAAGCAGCGTGTCGCCAGGCAAGCCGCATTGGTAAAACAATTGGAATGCGGATGCCCTGACTCTACTTGTGCGGACGGTAAGAGCTGTTCGCACCCTATGAGAAGGATAACCGCAGCAAAAGAGATGGCCAACTCTCCCTTGGCAAGCTCCAGCTCCAACTCGCGACCTCCCAGCAACTCCGACAACAATAATCAGGTTTCCTCAACGACCGGAACTGGATCCATGTTGCTCACCAACAACAACACCCCCAGGGTTTATTCCAGGGACTCAAGAAACCACCAACCACCCCAAAATAACAGTAATTGCTCCTCCAGTTCTGGCAACACTCCGCCGCTGGTTCTGAGTCTCTCACAGATCCAAGGCGGCGGTGGATTACTCATTCTCAACAGTAATTCTAGCAACAATTCTAGTCATCAAAACTTAGGTAATCCCGTATCAGTAGCAAATTTTGTTTGCAACACGAACAGAAGTATTGCTAAAGACAGATCTAGTCATCTCGTACTTAAGCAAGAGGTCATGGATACTAATCCTTCTTCTTGCCTGCACTCATCCAAACAGAATTCCAAATCTGGGCAGAGGGAAATGAAAATGGAACTCAGTGAAAACCACAGACAATCAATTTTCAATGATGGATCTATGTATGGTAGTACGACACCGAGGTGAGTTTGGACGTTGCCATCATACTGTTTATCGCTTGAGTTCGTTCAAAAATTTGGTATGGTTTTACTATATGTTATCTGTCATAATTTTGAAAATAATTTCGCTAAAGATTATTGGTAAAAACGGCATCAGTTCAAACATTCATAATAAGATTTTAACTGCATTTCATCAATTCAAGAAAAAAGTCTTTCCTTTTAGGTAATTTCAACGAAATGAAAAAAAAAAACTGTTCAAAACGGAATTTCGTGTTCGAAGACAGTTTCGAACTAGTATTAGAATTTTTATTCTGCATATGATATATTGCTTCAATATTGTGATTGAATACATATTCAAAACGGCAACAAGAGAATACATTTTCTCAAAATGAATCTTTTTTCAGGCCTTTGAATTTTGTCAAAGTGTTGAGATTTTCATTCTTAAAACACTAATTCACATCAGTTGTTACTGATTTTGTTTAACATAACACTAAAATATTCAACGAAAGTCATTTTTTGTGGAGGAAAAATCAGTTTTTATCGACCTTTTTTGGGTAATTGTTACCTTCCACAATCTGAAAAATATAA
>WOGN01008690.1:0-11165 GCA_015342105.1 Leptinotarsa texana
ACTCCATCTTAATTACAAAAAAAGATGTGGAAATCTTCCAAAGACAGGAAGGAATTTATCAATTTGAAAATAAGTAACTCTATACATGGATGTGTAGATCATGCAAAGAAGTAACTTTCAGACACAAACTGGAAGAAAGTCCTACTGAAACAGGTACTTTCATATAAACATTGAATTACAAGAAAAAATTTTTTTCGAAACAAATACTTTCATATGAACACTGAATTATACAGAAGATACTTTTCTCCACTCAGTTTGTATTCCAACTGAAAGTTGGTTCGCTTCGTGATTTGAATCCACCACGACTGTGCAATGGCACGCGATTAGTGATTAAAAAATAAATGAGAAACGTTGTCGAATCCCTATTTTTTATTTGCCAATTTAGTAATTTAATCATTTTTAACCCTGATCAGTTATTTCCGCCAGGCGTCTACCGGTGTCACTCTTCACTCAGTAAACATCACGAAGTGGGGATGAGAACGAAGTCGGTCTCCTGTCTCTATCGCACAACAAGCCTTCTTTCACTGCTTATACAGTTTTTGGCCACTATTATTGTTTATCCATCGAGCGTAGATACAGTTCGAGATACCACCGAAGCTGTGAATTATACAACAGAGTTTTTGAACTCACTGGATTTTCCACCGCATAATTTACAACTAAAGGTTGGTACGCTTCGTAATTTGAATCCACCACGGCTATGCAACTACGCACGATTAGTCTTTAAAAAATTAATGAAAAACGTTGTCGAATCCCTATCATACCTAAAGACGTGCCAATTCATTTGAACTTGTGCAATTTCCAATTAGATTGGTATTTGCAATGACTATTGGATAATTCCCAAGGCCAAACAATGTAGGTATTTTACTTGGATTTGAGCACACAATGTTTTCCACACGGACAATTAATTATACGTGGCATGCTCTAGAGTGGGAATACCATCCAGTTTGTTTGTGTTAGCTAAAAATTTACTAACGAAAAATATTGTACACACTATAGGACTATAGCATTAAGGTAATAATATTATTTGTGAGTGTTATTGTTCTGATAGAAATGATTTATGTGACAACAACGTTTGTCGGGTCAGCTAGTATACATGTAAAATCGTATATATAGTTATGGATTCAATGTAAATGAAAATCATATTAAGACAGTAACACCTTCATTTATTTTTCATCAATAAAGTAAATAGTAAAAATATGTTTCATATTCAATATATTGAATATTGACTTAAACAAATGTAAAACCTCATTGTCCCTTGAAAACATTCGATTCATTAGAAAGCTTGTTTCTTTAAAATTATTTTACTTCGCTATAAAATGAAATCTTATATCTATACAGGATGCATAAACTTATGATTGGAAATAGATAAAAGACAACTGAAAAGTTATGGATTTTCTCATCTGTGATTGGCCTAAAGGTAGTGAGTTACGTATCTGGTCGATTGGGATTATGTGACTGGTTCTAAGGTGTGAGTTATGGCTAGTTACTCAACAAGAAACTGTAAAATAATTGATGTTTTTTTCAATAGTTATAGAAAAAGAATATTCACTTGAATTTTTAGCCACTCTCCGTGAGCGATTAATAAGAAAGCGACCACAGTTATGGAAGAACACTCACCAGATTCTGCTCCGTGTAAATTTTTATGTTTCCGAAAGTGGAGGAAGCACTGAAAAGAACCACATTTGATATAGTGGAAGTTGTGAAGGAAAAAGCGACGGATAATATGAAGATGCTCTCAGAAAATGACTTCAAACCCTGTTTTGAATAGTGGAAAATTTGAATGGAAAACTATAGGTATAATGGAGTAGATATATTGAAGTTGTAAATAGCGAAAAAAAGTAAAATACAAATCTCCCATTTTCTATTTATTTTTGGAAATGTAAATCAAAGTTCCGTAAAAATTAAATACATTTTGATGTCAAAAGTCTTTGCAAATACTCTATGGTGAATAGTTTGTCACCATAGCTTCGAAAAGAAATGAAAATGTAATTGCAACTTATAATTTCAAGTAGTTGAAAAGTTTACTCGGTTAATTTGATAAAACAAAACAATTATTGCTCAGTTTGGTCCAAGTTCGAATAGGAAATTTTATTATGAAAACTAATTGAAGAAAACTCAAAATTGACCCCTGTGTATTCAGGAAATGATTTAATGATAATAGTGTAACTGCTAGAAAACACAAAATAAGAAACCGAATGATGAGAAGCATATTGGGTACGTATTCAATTTATAATCTTCAAGTGTACTTACTCTCTTCATAGTTATTCATTACTCTTTCAAAATATGTAATTCTGAATATTTGGCAGTTCAGCGATGCTATACTGTAGAAACACCTTTACAATTTTCTCAAAAGATTATGATATGGATTTTTTATTTGTTTTCTGAACTTTGAAATTATTCATAGATATGCAATTATCTGAGCATGGACTTGACTTGGACTTGAAACTAAATAACTCTTCAATAACTGTTTTAAACAATAACATAATCATATATTTAAAGTTAATGGTGAATTATCCGACCAGCTTTCTATGGAATTCTTAGAATACGTTATTTGAAATATAATAAAAAATATAATGAAGCCATTTCACAGATATTTAGTGTCAATCATAACAGAATCCATTAAAAATAATTGGTTTTCGATGAAGTTCTCAGTAAGAGCAAGCACATTTCATTCAATATTTGATTGAAGGTTATTAGCTCGATTATTAGCTTCTTGGCTACCATACTGCGAGTTAATATTTCGTCGAAAGTATAATTGAATATCCGGACAATTTCAAAGTAACAGACAGTTTTGGGTACCCTTGTGAAATATAAGTTGTCGAAAAATGTAATGAAAAAAGCTTGTCTCGAGCAAATGTTAAATGGTTAGAATGTACGCTCAAAAAATATAAAGGACCCCATACAGTTTACGTAAAATTAGAACACTGTTCAGTACATCTGACCCCCAATCCTGGGATAAGTTCTTGATATACAAGACTGCAAAGTGGATTAAATACTATACTTTTATAATTGCCAATTTAGTAATTTAATCAGTAAACAGCACGGAGTAGGGGTGAGAACGAATCCAGTCTCCCGTCTCTCTCACACAAAACGCCTTTTCTCACTGCCTACACAGTCTTTGGCCACTATTATTATTTATCCATCGAACGTCGATACAGTTCGCGATACCAGTTCTTGAACGACTCTGCAACGGCACGCGATTAGTCATTAAACGACTTAATGAATAACGTCGAATCCAGCATTTCAAATGACAATTTCCGAAGTAAAACCACCATGAAGTGACTTTATTTTGATGGAAACAAAAAGGTCTTCAATATTTCAAATACGTTCAATTTATGAGTCACTCAGTGAGTCTGATGAGGGAACAATAGAGTGCTTGTTTTAAAAGTTTTGTATGTTTTAATGTCATGTGTTTTTATAGCTTTATAAATATTTATTATACTGTCCATTTTTTTTTCAATTTTTTTTTAGGTCATTACTATATCATATAGTTGAGCGCACGTTAATCAGCGAACTGTTCAACGTTGGGTTGCAAAATTTCGTTCCAGAGATTTCAGTCACGAAGATGAGCCCCGAAGTGGCCGACCTACACTAATACAAGACGGGAATTTGAGGACCCTGGTGGAGGTGCGTGGGAATAACTGGCGTCAGCCCCATACGGTTTTTGATGGTTCAAGACTCATTTGAAATGATAACAAGCTAGAAAAGTGGGTGCCCCATTATTTGAACGATCGACAGAAAATGTTACGTTTCGATGTCTTTTCTTCTTTGTTCTGCGCAATCAAAACGATCCTTGTTTTGGAACGGATAGTCACGTCTGATGAAAAGTGGATCCGAGAAATAAACCTGTCATGACTTATCAGTAGGAAAATCAGATAATTAAAATTATAAAACTTTAACATATTTTGGACAAACAACAAAAAAAGTGACTTCACTTTTGAAAAAACAATATATTGAAATTGCATATGGAACAGGTAATTCTTTGGAAAAGTTAAATAAAAGTAATAAAAACAAAACATCTGAATTCGAAAAATCATGAGTATATAAATTAAATTGTGTAACTTGTATTAAGGTATATATAGGTCAAACTGGCAGAACATTTAGGAATCGCATCCGAGAACATCTTATGAGTTATGTAAATGAGAAAACAAGCTCAACATATTTAAATTATCTTTTAAAGGAAAATCTTATCTTCAACAAAGATTTTGAAATTTTACACATAGAAAATAAAGTTTTGAAACATTTGAAAACAATGGAAATTATTAAACTTGAAAATTCAAACATTTTATTGAATGACTAATTGGATTCAAATAGGTCACCATTACTGAACTTGTTTTCTTAGAAACCGATAATGATATAATATGTTCTAAGTAGGTCATCATAATTAGAAGTTGTACCATAGGTATAAAAGTTGAATGGATGCTTTAGGTAATTATGATCGAAGTAGTTAAGTAGGCATGTTATTCACTCTGTACTAGCGAAACATGTAGAATAGTACTATTCTGAGTATTCCCATATTGATTCCAATTTAAGAGCCACCGGTAGATAGCTGTTTCAGCCTACTGGGCATCGTCAGTACCAGGCAGGCGGTCCTCGATTGAAGACAATATGTGGATAACCAAGAAAAGTACTTAAAATTGGGTGTCACACCAATAGGTGGTTCTACTTATGTTTTGCTTGCGTTTACGCAGTTATTTTTGTTTTTTGGCTATTAAAATTTTGTCTTCTATCGAGGACCGCCTGCCCGGTACTGATGATGCCCAATAGGCTAAAACAGCTGTCTAACGGTGGCTCTTGGATTGGAATCACCATGGGAATGATCAGAATAGTACTTACCTATTTATTTTTCGTGAAGATTGAATCGTTAGGTGTATTTTGTGAAATTACTATGGATCTTCATCAAGTAAAGGCCGAGTCCATCAGAAAAAAATTCATTTAGTTCACGTAAACCAAAAAATTTTTATTTACAACCAATCCCTGCAGAACGTACAATCACCCCTTTATCGTTTTATAATCTTTCACAGAAATCTTCTCATTATATATGACTTAACATTCTTAATAATGAAACGTTTATAACAAAACTTCATAACTCAGAGAATCAAAGGACACAGGTGTTTATGTCTGGAAGAAAAAGATTCAATTTTTCATTATTTTTGATAACATAGATGGCATTGAGACGAGTTCAAAACTGCTGAAACTGTAGTGGAACATCCTTTATAAAATAGCATCACGGCAGACTTCCACTTTGCAAAGAAACATCCATTGTCTTAGGTACAAGACATTACATACATGTAGGAGTAGCTTCGATACTGCAATGTCACTTCACTCCACTCCAACAGTGAAAAACCTTAGCAATAAGAATCGCAACATATTTAGACAACGCTTAAAAATTCACTCTTACAAAAGTACTTCCCTCAATGATTGTCAAAAAAATTTAATGGTAATTAACAATTTATCCTGCATGGTAGTTTATTTTGGTCTGTAGCAAAGATCTTCCAGGAAACAAATAATTTTGTTCTTATTTTCAAGAGGAGTGAACAGTTGAAAAGTAATTTGGGGCGAATGATCGGTGATTCAATAATTTGACAGATTTGTTTGGGTTTGTCGAGTTTCATTGGTACGTTTATAAACAAAATACCAAAAAACCGACTTGCTCATTCGGTAGTTTTTGAATTCATCCCGCCCAGACAGGCAGACATATAGATAGACAGGGAGAGAGACAGACACATCCGGGGGCCTTCATTTAGGATATGATTGAAAAAATGAATTTCGCTAACATCGTCTCTCAATATGAAATCATTGAGGTTTACACGGAATTAATATTTATTTTCAATTCGATCTAATGCAATGTTTAGATTATCAAATCAAAGCAATGAACCACAAATCCAGAAATACCATTCAATAACCAGCTGACTTTTTTGTCATGCCATTATCAATCGTCATAAAAAAACAGTCGGCTCCCACGGAGTATAAGTTGTTATAATCGCATCGATCATTCCCATGGACCGACTGAATGAAACTGGTTTTATTTTTTCGCGAGTCCATGTCGCCCAACTACATCTACATCGAATTATAGTAGCAAAAGTTCGCAAACCTGATTCGTTTTATTATTATCGAACATTTGAATATCTATAAGCACCAAGGGGGATCGCCGTTGTCCGAAGCTATTGTACTCTTCATAGCATTCAACTGAAGAAGGGCGGATTGACTAGTTTTTTGTCAAGATCGCATTAGCTTAACAAAGTAAAGGTGGAAACTGAAAATCGCAATGTAATGCCGATTTGGTCTAAGCTTCAACTGAATAAGTCAAGTTAACGGTTTACTTATTCATTCTCAGAGAGCAGTGCTCATCAGAAGAAACAGTCTTGAGAATTATTTATTCGGTCCGTCTCTTAAAAAATTTTGTGCATTGCTACTTTTTCTTTATTACCGAAAATTTTTCTATACAGAAAAAAGTCAACTATGCCAGGAGACAATGAAACAATTACACACGGCGCCATTCATTTGTTTCTAGGGTGAAAACTTTGAAAGTCGTACCGCAGGAGCTCATTTTTTTCAAATTTAATATGAAACGTAATGAGAAACGAAATGTGATGTTCGCTCAGTTTTTAAATAAAAATTTAAGAATTCAAATTTTTCACATATTCCTAAATAATTTTTTGATGTCACTTTTTACTCATTTATCTGTCAAATCCTACTACAAAATGTTATAATCAAAACTTTGAAACTAGTCACCTCCTGTGCTACAGAAGAATTTGGAACATACTGTGTTTATTTTTGTGTACCAGTAAAAGTAAAAGTTTCGAAGCTTCCAGTTTATTATAAAGTAGTTATTATATAAAATAAGAAAATTCACTTATATATAGAGTGGCCACTTTTTTAATGGGATTGTATTGATAACTTTCAAACCATAAGAGTTCAAACAAATCGAGAATGTCAGGGCCGGTTATTAAGATATCATGAGAAAAGTAAATTTTGTCACTTTGATTTTTCTTTTTTTTCCACGTCATTTCACAATTTATCAAAAAATAGTACAGCCATTTTTATTCGATAGTTAATTCTCCTCAATTTGACGTAATCAGATTTCGAATCCAACGTTTCGTATTCTGCGGGCCACGCTATATCTCATTTTTTCAATAAGAAACTGCGTATATTATGACGCTTTTCGAAATAACTTTTCAGCTGAATTTAACCAAATATCATACAATGTCATTATTGTTTGAAAGTAAATGGAAATCAATGGAGTGTTCGAAATATCCACCATTCCATTTTGTGAAATGCACTTTGCAATCCTGGAACTCAAACTTTTTATACATTTGCTTATTTCGTCTCCTTAAATATCTTCCAATGCATTCTCAATCTTATTGCGAGTAATTGGAGAAGTCGGATTTGTCATTTATTCCATTGGAACATTAAAAAAAGTAGCCACCCTGTTTTTGCATTATCGAAATCTCGTGTTTTCGAGTCGTGAGTGGAAAGCAATACCCATCTATAAAACCAACTGTTCATGCTAACTATTTCCCATTTTTCTCAAATAACTACTGAAACAAACTTTTGTATTCCTCAACTACTAGTAAAACAAACTTTCACGTGTCCAATCTTAATCAACCATAACACAATGATAATTTCATAAACTACACCTTACCATTTTATGTTCCTAAGGTGTACTTTATGAAATTACTGTGGATATTCATCAAGTAATAGCCGAATCAATCAGAAAAAAATGAAAATTAGTAAATTTAAAGTATTTTTCATAAATAAAAATGTTCTATTTATCAGTAACTTGTTGCATTTAATAATTTTGCCAATCAAGAAATAGCCAAGAAATTATACAACACTTAACATTTCGTCTTCAGAAATGAACAAAATTTAATTCTATAAGCAACTGTTCAAAATATTCGTCACATATACGGTATTATTCCGTATCGAACTAAATATGAGTACAATAATTAATAATAATAATAATAATAACGTCAGAAAAGAGGAGGAAAAACGGATAAAATATCGAGATTTTCTCTTTGAACTCCACAGACTCTATTCAGATCACTCTGACAAGATGGTTGTTCTGATATTGGAGTCCTTGGTGGAATGATGTCCTCTTACGGTATTGACGAGACACCGGTGTTGCCCTACGCTCTGGGGATATTGAATCCGTTGTGAGGAACGAGACGTGCCGAATTTATTGGAACTATTCGTTCCCCACCCTCAGGCTCATCAGCTAATAAGCCTGATGTGGTTCTTCTCGACCACCAGAGCAAAACGATATTTGTCGTGGAGTTTTCAGCTCCTGGCGAGACGAATATCGTCAGAAAAGAGAAGGGAAAACGGATAAAATATCGAGATTTTCTCTTCGAACTCCGCAAACTCCATCCAGATCACTCTATCAAGAGTGATCGAATGGATCGAATGGATCGAATCTTAAAATTATACCGGCTTGCCGCACTAAGGCAGAAATCTTAGGCACACAAATGCAGAAGGCTCTCATTCTTGGCTCACTGCGCTTGCTCAGGGCACATGATTCTCGGACCCAATGATCACTTACCCCACGGTGTGGGGAGTGATCACGATGAAGAAAGATTGTAATTATTGCATGGGCTTTGTTTTACAAAGTGAATTATTTTGAAGATTAATGTCGCAATTTTAGTTTGAGCTGCCTTTAGGTAGAAACACACTTATTTATTTTGAAATTAAAAGTAACAGTTGTAAACATATTTTTGTTAGAATAGATTATATCAGGGGTCTGGTCGCTAGTTTAATACAAGGGTGGGTTTTTTGAAAATGAATTAAAATTTGCGTTTCAGGAAAGCCCACATGTATTTTTTTGATATAGGTGGATTATGGAAAATAAGCAGAGATTAGAATGGCGGTATAATTGAAACATGTTTCATATTCGGATCGCAAAATTAACATAAAGACAAAGAATGCTCAATTCCAAGGAGACGTTATCATTATAGGTGTACACAATAAAATAAATTACAACGTTTCTTATTGTAATAACAGTAATTCGATTATAAAGATTCAACTGGCCATTAGAGAACGTTCCTTGGGGATATTATTAAAGATTTTATCGTGGACACGCTTTAATATATCTTGTAATAATCGTTGAAACTATTAATCATGAAACAATGGACGAATTCTGTAACGCAAAAATTTCCATTTTTACTTTTGCTAGTAATTATGAGGAGTGAATTTTCTCGATTGTCGGATGCATCTGGCCACGATATGCGGGATATCTATATTTTTTAAATATGGATAATAATAATACTTGAAACAGGTTTCAATGAAAACAGATGTTGTTTATCAATACTCAATTCAAAAAAAGGACGAAAATATTATTATCACGCCCTAGAGAAACAAACCGGAATATTTTGAATGCAGTATGAATTCAGAATATTTCATTTAAGTGAACTTTACTTTTTTCTTTTTTCAGCTTATTGCAATACTGGGTGTAACATAAGTACGTTAAAATATTCAAGTGACGTATTCCTAAGAATTTTAAGAAAAAAGTCTATATGAACTTGTGTCCGAAAATGCTTCGTTTCGGAGATACGGGGTGTAGAAATTGAATTTTTTTGTTCGCTTTTTGAAAATAATCCTTGCAAAAAATAAGTTATCTGCACGAAATTCGATACCCGGGGTTTTTTGAAGTGGGAAATCATAATTTCGAATTAATTTTCATGTAACATCTAGACGGCGCTGCATACGCTGTCATTATTTATTTCAAACTTTTTTGACAGTAAAATTTTGGTACTTTTCATGAAAAAACCTAATTCCCACACCTTTTCCAAGTAAAAAAGGTACACCTCCTCAACAACGCTTTCGGGATATTTACAATTTTCTATATTGATGATTTCAATAATTTTTGTCACTCTCCGCTTGCAAATTAGGTTAATTAAATCGAGTAGGCTATGAAAGTTTTTTTATGAAAATAGAAGTTCGCTGTCTCATTTTTACCTATCAATTGACGAATTCATAGTTCGGAGTTTATAAAGTGATTATTTGGTACCATGCCCGATTTTACGAATGCTGAAATGGCTTATATGGTTTTTGCATATGGCTTCGCTAACGGAAAGCGAGGCCATTTATCAGGAAAGGTATCCCCAACGCGTGAATCCTTGTGCAGCGACATTTGCGAATCTTTTCCGGCGACTTTCCGAATTTGGAAGCTTTGAAACAAATTCTGCAGTAGGACGGCCACGGACTACAAGAACTGTAGAATTGGAGGAGGCGATTCTCGAAGAAATTAGTGAACATCCAGAGACAATTACAAGAAAAATTTGTCAAACTTTGAATGTGAAGCACATAACAGTTTACAGAATTTTGAAGGAACAGCAATTATATCCTCATCATATTCAGCGTGTCCAGGCATGTGATTTCCAACCACGTATCGAATTTGCTCAATGGCCTCAAAGAAAAGTCGAACAACATCCGCAAATTTTATCGAAAATCCTCTTCACAGATGAGGCAAATTTTTCAGTACATGGTATCATGAACTTCCATAACAACCACATCTGGACCCACATGCGATAACGCAAACTCATTTCCAAGACAGATTATCTTTTAATGTATGTGTAGGCATAATCGGGGATTATTCAATTGGGCCCTATTTTCTCCCCTTACGTTTGAATGGAGAGGTTTACCTACATTTTTATGAACACGAGCTTCCCCAACTCATGGAAGATGTTCCCACTGGTCTCCGAAATCACTCTTGGTTTATGCATGATAGAGCTCCTGTTAATTTCAGCCCCATTGAAAACGAGGAAATATTGAGGGATCGCTTGCTGCGAAACGATAAGAAACACTCCGGGCATTTTTCAACGGGTGCGGAATTATTTGATGAGGAGAGCAGAAGTTTGTATTACTGTTGGGGGTCGTCACTTTGAACAGTTGTTATAATAATTGTTTCGTTCAATTTTTATATGTTTATTTCCTTAATAAATAATATAGTACTTATGACAAAAACCTACCATGTTTTGAAAAATGTCAACAATCTGCATTCCGAAAACATTTTATAGGAAAAAGTGGTTTATTTTAACGAGATAATGTTCTCAGCAACTTTACTTAGCGCCCTAGGAGCTAAGTAATATGCATCGATATAGAAAATTGTAAATATCTCGAAAACGATCACCCCCAGCATAGTTGAGGAGGTGTACCTTTTTTACTTA
>WOGN01008691.1:0-11165 GCA_015342105.1 Leptinotarsa texana
CAAATTTCCCCAATTTGGAACTTTATAACAAGTTGAGCTCATAAGTGCGTTCCCTGAATGATAGACATTTCAAAGGTAATGTGAAAAGCTTACTCCTGAAAAATTGTTTTTATAGTGTAAAATAATTTTCGAATTATTCTTTTTAATGAAATTAAAATAAAATGTTTCTGTGAATGCCCTGATTGTTTTTACATTTTTACATATTGTTTCCCAATATTTTTTGTACTATTGTGACATGCTGTGAACCATTGTGTAACGTAGCCAATAAAATCTATCTATCTATCTATTTACTATATGCATACATACATCTTATTTCTAATGAGGAAGCTACGATGTTTGTCAGTCTAGATATACTGAGAAATACATATTTCGATTCATTTGACTCTCGAATTAGCTATGGTACAAGCTTATGGAGTAATTCCTTCCATGCCCCAAAAATTTTCAGGTCTGAAAGAAGGCAATACCCCTGATAAATAGAGTAGGTACTATAGAGCACTGCCTTGAATTATTCAACAAACTGAGAATAATGATGCTTTCTTATATTTACATTTTTCAATCTGTCTGTGAAATATCTCAGGTGTTCACACTCATAATACTAGATCTGCTGATCAAATAGCTTTGCCGCTATTACGTTTAACTAAATCCAAAACGAACTCCATAAATTTCAAACTTTGAAAGTTGACTTCAGAGTTGCGTTCACTGCATAATATCAAATTTGAAAGAGCTACTAGAGATATACCTCTAGAATAATCAATTAATAATCTGTTGATTAATAATATATTGAGCAATAATCATTCACTTGTATATTTATATTTTTAAACATATTCTGATGTGTAGGTTATATTATATCGTCATGCCCTTTTTAATCCAAAAGTTATGAAAAGTTTTTTATCAGTTTATATATTGCATTTCTCTCTATGACTATTTTCTATGTATGATATGCTTATTGTAAAACAGTCAAACAGTCAAATAAATGAATCTATTTATCTATCTATGTCAGTTCTGGTGAAATGAAAGGTTTTTTTGCGATCTACAAATGTCACATTCCGAAAAAAATTGCTTATTCGAGATGCAAAGGAGAAATTAATAGATGAAAACACACTGTAATATTTGAAAAAATAAATAATAATTCAGGTAACTAGTTTAGTGAAACAATAATTCTTCTGGAAAAAGGTTGGTTTGGTAAGAGGATCAGTTTTTTCTAAAAAAACCAATTGTTTTGTTGCCGATGTTTCGAATCTAATTTAATTCTTCTTTAGGGCTCGAAAAGTAGTTTTTTAGTGTTGATAATATTACTATTTTAGAAACCATCAGACATATTAGATACATATTAAAAAAATTAAAAAACATTACAACAACGAAATTCCCGAGACAACACCCACACAAAACGACATGAAACAAAAGAATTTGTTCGTTGTTGTTCGTTTCATGTTGTTGATCGCTATGTGTTGGTGTTGTCTCGGAAATATGGTTGTTGCAATGTTTTTTAATTTTTTCAAATATGTATCTAGTATGTCTGATGGTTTTTAGATGATAATATTATCAAACGTAAAAACTACTTTTCGAGCCCTGAAAAAGAATTTAATCAAATTCGAAATAACGGCAAAAAACAATCATTTTTGTGAGATCAAATTAATCCTGTTACCCAACCAACCTTTCTTCAGATAAATAATAATAAAAATCAAAGGAATTTTCAGCAATAAAACTCCTTTTTCAAACAGGACTTTGGGCAAACCTTATTTTTTCAAGGATTAGAATTCTATATTTTTTTCATGAAAATCTCAGAAGTAATGCATTTGTTCACAACAATTTCCAAATGATGGGATCAAAAACTCAAAAAAATATATACTACATAGGAAGCCGTGTTAGGAATCACGGTAAGATCTCGTTACTCCTTAGCGCGCACAAGTTTCTACTTCTGAGGGTTGTCGTTCGTAGGTGTGCGATAGTTGGTTAAGGAAAAAAACATATTTTGAACATAGAAAGCCACGTGAGAATACACACATAGAATAAAAGTAATTGTAGGAAAATTTTTGCATGTAAACTGAAAATTTTTCAAATTTCCCAACGGGATGGTAGTCCAAAAATTCTAATCTGTAGTATTCAATTAGGAGTCAGAGATATCCGGTTTGTTGAATGGGTTTTACCATCAATTGAAAAAGTATAGGTTACAAAACCCTATGCTCTGAACTGTGAATATCAGGAAATCTCCACTTTCCATTCAACACACAGTCAGGAAACATATGTTGAAACTTTAAATGTTCAATCGTTACCAGATCTCAAACGAAGGAAAACACAATTCATAGAAATTGTATTGCTTTCCCAGCGATCTTCTCACATTATTCCGAGTATAGTCACAAAAATATTCTATGGAACTGGAAAATGATCCCTCTATAAGGAAGAGATACAGATCGTTTCGGTTCCCATGCTGAACTATACCTGGTCACTTTCTGTATGCGGACACGTTTCACATCTGGCAGGGTGATCATGTACGAAGCCAATGCTCTGATGTATCGTCTGAAGGGAGTGAACTCAGAAAAAGTCTTGGGAGTTGCGAAGTTTGTTAGTGTGTGCGTAGGATTACTCTTTGAAAAGTAGGAGTTGGAATAAGTCACTTTTAAGATCGGCATTATCGCCGTAATCCTTCTGAAGAGTTTTCATGTACTTTCCAAAGGATTTTTCATAAAAATATATTCGAGGAGTTGAAATCCAACGTGAACGAGTTTAAGGACTGTATTTGTGAGAAACGAAAACTTTTGTATCAAAAATGTAACGAAAAAATTTATATCCGTCACGGGACGCCTGACAGATGTGAAATATGAAGTATAATTTTTGTAACTCTTGTGATGACTGTTGGGTACTGAAATATCTATGAAAATGATGTAATTGAAATTTGCATGAAAGAAACTAAATATGGCTTCAATATACTAGTGAACTCAAAAATAGAGTTATTGCAATTACGTACTGGATATCTTAAATTATACATATGAATAATGAATGTTTTAATATGAATTCCACCATCATTCAAAAATTATTCAATTAATAATTTTTTTTATGTTTCTCCTGATAAGGAATGAGAAAAACATTTATATGCTACTCTCTATCAGCTGTTTTTGAAATATAGTTTTGTCAGTCTTTATGAAACTCATTTTTCAATCAAGTGTTTTGGTTTTTTCAATTAAATTGAAATCATGTGTTGATTAATTTGAAAATATTGTATGCACAGATAAACGCACACTTCAATTATAGAACATAAAATAATCTTTGTTTGAAGGTGATTGCCAATGTTTCGTGGTGTATTTCATCAATTCGGACTTCCATTGTCTAATATAATATAAGTTGATTTGAAATCCCTGAAAAAAATTAAAAAGATTAACCGAAAATAACAATTTTATTGAAAAAAAAATTGAATTGAGTATGAAGAAATAACATACAAGCAACAACCAAAAAAATTAAAAATCGAAATATCAATGAAGGCTGAAAGTTAAAAAATATTATAGAAAAAAAATGAAAAATAAAAATTAAAAGACTCCAAACAAAGTTACGTCACGTCGTTTCGATTATTGTATCCACAACCGTCTTCGGGTGGTAACTGGACTTATTTCTCCGAGATCAGATCTGAAAATGACCTCTCCGAGATCATTCTGAAAATGACCTCTGACTTCATGCATCCATCTGTCAACTACGAGCTGCCTTATAAAGTACTGTTTCCGAGTAGAGAGGACCGTATCCTCCGGAAAAGGAAATATTAAGAGCAGATAGTTGTTGGTTCGCGGATGGATAAAAAACACCTTCCGGTTCTGATACAGGTGTTTTTCAGTCGCAGACCCAGGACAGACATATCAACCTACCTAGGAACCTATGCAACTGTACTTCAAATGGAAATTTACGCTGTTGAAATGGGTGCGGAGAAATTGAAAGAATCCAATGTCATACACAAGTGGAAGAAAATTCTCTAGGGCGGTCAAGAGGCGTTAGAAGCTCTTGGCTCCTACCGAGCAACGTACAAATTGGTATCAAGTTGCCAAGTACAACTCTCCTCGATACAAAGACTTAACAGATTGTCTCTGGTCTGGATTCCTGGCCATACTGACCTGGAAGGCAATGAGGATACTGACTCTCTTGCAAAGGAGGATGCTATAAGCCCCTGGGATTGACATCACTTTAGGCTTTGCCAAACAATGATTGAACACCTGGATGGTAAGAAGATTTATGGACTTCTGGCATGATCTTCCAGGGTTGGCTCACTCCACGGCGTTCATTTACCCTTCGAAGCTTGATACCAAACAGTGGTTGAAGTACAATAGTAATGAACTACGATGTCTAACAGGCCTGCTTTCAGGTCATTGTCATTTGAATCATCATTTGTAGACACTTGAATTGTCGGAAGAGTGTGTGTGTCGCCTCTGTTCAGAAAATGATGAAAGAGCAGAGCACATACTTTATGCCTGCCCCGCTGGGGGCCAAATTAGGATTTTAGAGTTCGAGAGAGCCGTATTCTCACCATATGATCTTAAACACCTCTCACCATACAAACTGATCGGCTTCGTTAAGGGACTGGGTTTATTTGGTCGAATATCAATAGGTGTTAGCTACAATAAACTCTTGCGAGTTGCGGTGTAGGGTCGAATAGACCCACTCACTTCGCCCTTAACTAATCTAATATAAAACATCATCACGAATATGTCTTGTGCTAAGTGTCTTTCTGAAAATGTTACTTGAATGTAGTATAGAATAATTTCCAAAATATTTGTTGAGTGGAATTCTGGTTGATACACGAGAATATTGAAGACAACAAGAATAACAGAAACAGTTGAGAAAAGAAGAAGCTATGTATCACATCTTCCACTGTCAGATATCCGATGATGTCAGCCATTTTGAGTTAGCCTCCGCAAACCATTATCAAAGAAAAAATCATCGGAAAGGATTTCACACAAAATGTGAAAGTACATTTTGCTTCTGAAGGTAGACTCCATAACAATTTCAGGTGGGTATTGAACTTCCAACGGAAGAATTTGAAAGGTAATTCAAATTCATTGAAGTAATATGCAAACATGTTATTCATTGGTAGAATATAATGTATGTAATGAAAGCTTCATTCCGAGTTGATTCTCTATATCCCGAAACAAAAAATGTAAGTGAATTTAACATGCCATTTCCTTAATGTCTCATGTCAATTACAAGTTATTTCTACAAATTTCATTATTTTCCAGATCAGGTTATTAGTTAAATGTCTCAAATGTTTGATAATAATAAAATAGATGGTTAAAATGGAACAGAACACATTCCCTTCATCAATTCGTTAACCAAGTTAGCATAATCGAAAGATGAATGAAAATTATACAACAATTCTGGTTTATCACGATGGTTCCATCAGATGAATTTTTTTGGCCGAAACCCAATCGGAGATGATTTGATGTCAAACTTGTTTGACAAAAGTTTGGAAGTTCAATGAATTCATCGGTATTAATAAAACCAATCACATTTCAATAAATGAACTTTTCACATATTTCTTGTATCAATGCTATTGCTAAATGTATGTTCTAATTGGGGTGTCATCAGTGGAGAGTCTAGATTTGATTTTCAATAATTTTATTTCTGAAACACAAAGTTGATCAGTATTGGCATCCTAGAAACCACTGGATTCGCTGACAGTTGATTCTTGAAGAAAACTTACTATATATTTTTTAGGCGATTGAAATCCAACAATATATATTTATTCATGTATCCCACACTTATTTCATTGAAATAACATTTTTTCAACCCACTGGTAAATCTATTGTTCTTTAAGGGACCAACTCCAGTCATCTTCAGATTACAGTCTTCCAAAGTGTTCGTTATGGCCGCAAATTACCGGCAAACTCTCATTGAGTATTTCACCTTTTCTGTCAGTAATTAACAAATCGTTCCGAAAACAATTATTTGATGATATCTCACGAATAATTCTCTAACTTTTAATGAAGTCTCCGTGATAAAGTTGGCCACACGGCATGCTTTTGTTCCAACAAGCTCTTGAGAGAGTTCAGCTTTCTCGATTGTAGCGCAGGGTTGCCAAATAAGTTCAAATCGAGAATATTTGATAAGATGGGTAAATGGATGAATACTTGCTTTTTACATATTCAGTGAATTACCAGATATTATTTTCTGTCAATTTCTGCTCAGAAAATTAATTTATTCATTTATGAGTAATTCCAAGTCATCACCTCTGGATATGAATTGAAATTGTTGGAAAAAGCTTTATCAAATGTAACAAGCGCGATTTCTGCGGGATTTCTGCATGCCTACCATTGAAAAAAAAGTTCCTAACATGTTTCATACAGGGTTTGATAGAAATTGTTCATCAATATGTTTTTTCTTTTTTGGTCTAAATTTCTAGACACTGAATGTATTTTGTTCAATAACTCCAAGAGGATTCATTTGCAGATGAGGGCTTGTCCTCGTCTTGGTCAGAGGATCCTAGCAGAAAAGAGACTTCATAGCTTCTTGAAGCACCAGTATAATCGTCGAGTCTGGAGCTACTAGAATCAGTAATAGGCGCATCATTCCTTATAATGTCAGGACCAGTATCAGGATCATCATTGGCTAGCACCAACAACACTGGCAAAAGTCATGACATCATTTAAGGATGTGCTCATCGGGTTCAAAATAGATTATTCCACAGTTTGAGAACGCAAAATAGTGGATCATTTTGGAAAACTCAGAGAAAGCACGATCTAATGACTGAATTTAATGGCCAGTGTGTGAAAGGACACTGAAAAAAATATTTCATGATTTTCTACAGCTGGTATGGGATATGTGTCCTTTTCGAAACGGAAGTCCATTACCTGTTGTTGACGAAATGAATTTTCACCAATTGAAAAATGAGTCGGCATATGCATAACCATAATTTGCAGATATTTTCATTTCAGCATCAGGTGGAGAACAGTCACAAAACTCCAGATCGAAATTATTTCCTTTCATCGTGCAGAAAGGTGAAGGACTGTAACCTTACCATTCACACATACCTATACAAATATAGTTCAACCCTTTCAAAGTAACGGAAGTAAAATTATGTGAACTTCTCAAGGCAATTACTTTTCCAGGCTCAACTAGCATCTGTGAACCTATTCCATCAATATTGAAAATATTTCCAGGTTTATCCATGACACCATATTTATCCAAAACATTCTTTGAGACTTCCAAGTCGTCTTTCACAATGTTGCCATTCAGACCCTTCAGATACCCCTTCAGATTGCCGGATGAAAAGTTCATGATTGCGTGTCAGAAAAGAAGAACACCAGTCATAGCCTAATTGTTTGATTTTTGCTAAAAAATGATCAGAGGAATGTACTGAATCTATGGTTGGAGAGAACCCTTTCGATTGTAACTCTTACTATCTAATTTCGTTTTCATTTTCAGTTTCCAACATTGAATTTTTTCCCATTGAGCCTTTTGTACCAGTCTGCTGACTAATATGTTTTCTAACCGATTTTTGGTATGTCAAATTCTGTTGCTGCATCGGCTTTAACTGTCATTGGGCTACTCCTCTCTCCCAGAAGCGCCTTTTTTTCATAAAAAGTCGACATTTTTTTGTAGCAGAATTGAAATTCCAACATTTTAGTAAAATCATTTTTGTTACAAGTACTATTTCAGTAATCTGAAAAGTTGAGGCTAACCTTTCCAAATTCTACCGGTCCATCTATCCAAATAGATCAAATCTATCCACCACTATTCACGAAATCAACCACATCACGAATAAATTGAGTTCAAATCTATCCACTACTATTAACGAAATCAACCACATCACGAATAAATTGAGTATATAATATTCATAAGTTTCAGAAGCACACGTAAAACTTATGGGCAAAACTAAGCGTGGCTTCATCTACTCAAGACGAACAATTTTACATACAGACTGCAGCGGTGTTGTGGCAGATAAATATAGTCACATATTCCAAACTGTTGATAATTTTTCAAGTTATTTGTTATAGTTCTACAAAATTCTGTGTTATTCTCGTGATTGATGACACTGGTACTCTCGCAATTTTCTCAGTTTTGAACTCCAGTGCTTAAGGTCATTCGTAAACTCAGCCTATCGATGGACTGCTCTATTCTGCTTCTCCCCAACAATTATGTGGAATACAATACTCTGTGGAATGTTATGCAACATGTTCAATGCCAGAACGTCCAAACCAACCATTGGTGTTGGTTACGTATAATGCTCACAATGATTGGCCATCAAAGCAGCCTTCAATGTCTCAACATTCAGATATTTTTTCTGCTGGGGTCGTCCTCATTGGGACGGTTCATTCTGCCCAAACGGTACAGATTTATCAGCTATGTGAGTGTGACGGAATAGATCTTTCAGTTTGCTGACCTGTTCATCCGTGTTCTTTTTCACTTCTGCTAGGTGTCTTTCGGTAATATCTTTCATCAGGTCTGAAAATCGTTTCTTTCGACTTTACAAATTTTTTGTTTCTTGTCTATTCTACTCAGTGACTTTATTACACTTTGTCCAACGTATTTCAGAGACCGCGATAGAAACATTATTCGTATTCATTGGTTTCCGGGTTTTGCCGTCGTTTCCTTTGGTTGTAATCTCAGAATGTTTCAACTACAACTGCGGCAGTCATCTTCAGTGGCGTGGTCGAAGTACTCTTCTTGATGTGTCAATAGTTGACATTTCTAAACTGCCGTAGTTGCTGTTGAAACTTTTGGAATTATAACCAAAGAAGACCACGGCAAACCCGGAACCAGTATTATTACGAGAATCGCGACACAAAATATATTACTCAATGAATTTCACTAGTTCGGACTTCTATTGTCTAATATATAAAATTATTTGAAATCCCTGAAACAAGTAAAAAAGGAGAATTAAAAACGAATAGCTGAAAATAACAATTATATTTAGCAAAAATAACCTGAAATGAAATAATAATGGAAAAAAAATACAAGTTAAAATAGAACTACTGAAATTTTTTCTTCAATCTTTTCAATTAGTGAAATTTATCATGAAATATTGTCAATCACCTTCAAACCTATGTTACTCAAACTGGGAAAATTATAATAGCTAGCTACAAAGAACATGATTCACATATTCGATTCCATAGGCCCCTGAGAAGTTTAGTCCTGCTCAACCTATCATGGAGAATGGCTACAGAATGAGATAGATGCCATCAGTTTGGAAATTAAAAAAAAATTTAAAAAAAATCATTGAACGGTGATAAAGTTTCCATTCCCAACAGCCCATTGTTCGCGCTCTTACGTATTTTCAGGTAGAAAATAGATAAGAATGAGGTATCAGTTAGAAACTATTGAGTATGCTGACTTGGATAGTGAAAAGCGCGTCAAGAGATAGCATGTATGTTCTGGTGAAGGAAAAGTGTTTTCAATAGATTGATGGATGTAGCCGTTACTACGTTATAAAGGAAAGAGAAATGAAAATGTCTAGGTTTTTTATTACTTTTATTTGCAACTAACGTTACTGCAGTTTTGTCATATACGAACATTTTCAAACTTTTACAATAAAGTAGCAATGATTCATTACATTCGCCATTATATACCACCCCTATTTCTATCATTACCTACAGGGGCATTATATAAAGGCGAATGTAATGAATCATTGTTAGTTTATTGTATAAATTTGAAAATGTCAAAATGTCCGTATAGAACGAAACTGCAGTAATGTTAGTTTTGAATAAAAATGCTAAAGATATATAGAAACTTCAATTTTTCTTTTCATTGTTTTCAATGAATTAATTTCACGCCTGTGGCCTACTTGTCAAAATATTATAACTTTTATTTGATCTGCAACTTTTGATCAACTTTGCATACCCTCCACAATAAACCTCTTTTGAAATTCTGGTGATTGTTTTCAATTGTTTCGTTCAATAGTATTTTCTATATCAACACTTGTCTTTACAATCGACAGAGTGAAAACCCAATAGTCGTGAAATGATTTTCAAGTAATTCGATTTATTCCTGCTTTCCCTCACCGTTCGACTGTTTAATAAGCTCAAATTTGGCGCTCCCTGCCTACAGAATAATCACTTTCCTGTTTACCTTCCCTCAAAAATAAGTAGAGCAGCTCAAAGCTCATTATCGTGTCCAAATTCTTCCGAACTGGAAACTCTTGCCAAGACCTTCGACTTCATTAAAACTTCCATAATATTGTTTTTGGCTCGATCGATACTCTCGTTTCCCAGTTCGTTGGCAATTGTTTTGCAACCAAAGAAAAGCCTCTGTTGATTGATTACTCCTCAAAACGGCACTCTTGATCAATGAACGCATTTTATTTAATGGCGTTGAAAAATTTTGTTTTCGGTGAAAGCTTCCCTGCAAAGCGAGAGCATCAATCTGTACCATAACAGAGCAAATCTGACGTAACAGCTGCAGGGGGATGTGGATTTTTCAAGGGAGATTGCCCGCTCTCACAACTCATTTTTGAGAGAGATATACGTTAGTTTTCGATTTGTTACTTGTCAATAAGTTCAGTTCGAGCATATACATTTTAAACCAGAGGTCTCTTACCGTGACAGAGTTGTAATACATAGAAAGAGAGAGACTAACAAATAATATTCGAATGTGATGGAGAAAGGTGAAGAGTACTTCATAATTTAATAAAAATGATAATAATAATACATGTATTATTTACCAATACATAAAAATAATACAAAATAACTTTACAAAATAAAAGTATCAAATGCAGGTAAATGAAAGAAAAACAATTAGACTCTGCAGCCAATACTTCCACAGCCCCCTTGAGAAGCCAATAAATACATATACACGATAAGAAAAGTAAACTATACATTTTCGAACTCTCATCAAATATTTTGTTAACAACTATGGTTGTTGGGTAGGATTTCATAAAACAATCCAATGATACTGGCAACAAACTATTGTTGACTGAATAGAAATCGTTTATACCTAAATTTAAATGCATCACAATACAAAGAAAAGTTAGGTACATCCAGGACATTGCCGAAAGTCGCTATATTATAAGAGGAAGATCGTTTGAATACTTTTTTTTATGCTTGGGTATAGTTAGCATGTTCCTCCGTCGCAAGTTCGAATGATGCACGTCAGTCCTAAATCCAACTTTTTGATATAAGTATTGGGGGATTTCATTTTTCAAAATTTTGTAAAAAAAACATACCATATGATGCTTTTGACAGATGAACATACTT